>VDFB02270651.1:484558245-484818134 GCA_007258455.2 Sequoia sempervirens | reverse complement strand
AAATTCTTGATCTTGAATGATTTCGGAGTTGCTTTTGACATGCTTTGGATCAAGTTCTTGACATCGACCAGTTTCAAAGGATGGATTGCTTATAAAGGGTTCTTGGTGTCATCATTACACATGGTAAGTGGTTCAATATCCTCAAGTGTCAAGTTCAGGGTTCCTTCAATATCTATAACCATGAGGTCGAAGGATGTCAATATGTCTTGGAAAGGACCATTGCTAGACTTTGGTGAAAGACATTGATCATGCTTTGGCATAAATTCTTGAGATATGTCCTCTAACTCATTGGATGATGTAGAGACATTTTCATCATGATCATTGGTCAATGGATCGTAGATTATGTCAATGGGATCAAATAATTCTAACACTTCTTGAAATAGATCACTAAAAAGTGGCTCTTGATGTATGGTGAGTTGATCATCAAATGAGGTGGAAATGTCTTCAATGTGCTCCTTAATTGAGAGATCTTGAACATTGTTTTCAACAATTGTGGCAAAGAGATTGTGAATGTCTTCAACCATAGAGTCAAGTGATGTTGACATTTCTTGAATTGGATCATTGTTGGGTATTGTTGGTGGATTTTGATCATGATTGAGAAGTGACTCTTGACATATGTTGATTTGATCATTGGATGAAGTTAACATAGCTTCAAGGTGCTCAGTGATGGATTGAACTTGATCTTTGTTCTCAACAGTTGTCATTTTTTGTGTTTGTGCTTGTGTTTGTTGGGTAGCTTGAGAGGCTTGTTGCACTTGTTGAGATTTTCTTGCTTGTTGCATGGATAGATATTGTTGGATGGCCTTTTGGTAGGCCTGGTGAGCTTTTAGTGCAATGTTATATTGTCTTACTGTGTTTGGTTTTGGTGGTAGTGGTGGTGGATTTGGAATCATGTTGGATGTAGTGATGAGTGGTTGAGATATGCTTGAAGCGATCATGGTAGTGAGGAGTTGAGATATGATGGGTGTGATAGGGGTGGTTGGAGTGATTGAGGTTATAGGAATGGTCGAAATGACCAAGGTGATAGATCCTTAGGAGACCATATTTTGATTTGTCAAGATGGATGTTGTCATTTGATTAGATATCATTCGTTGGTGTGATGTCAATGGTATATTCAAAGGATTTGATGTGATGGCTTGATTGGCATTAGGTGGATTGATTTGGATGGAGTGATTAGTGCTAGGTAAAGGGGGAAGCCTTAAACCAAGGAATAATGTTGATATGGGTAATGGTGGTGGAGATGTCTCTTGGTGTAATGACTCAACTATTTTGGTAAGTGTAGCAATTTGATCTCGCCAAATTTGATCTTGATTTCAATCTTGACTCCCTTGATATTGTTGATTTGGTTTTTGTTCAAGAAGATTTGGGATGCATAGTTATGGTTTTTGAATGGGATCATGAAAAAATTGATTTTGGAAAATGTTCTGATTTCGGATGGTGTTCAGATTTGGCATTATCAGTTGAAATTGAACATTGTCTTGATTTAGGTAACTTTGATTTTGCATGGTGTTCCCTTGTCTTGGAGTTGTTAACATCTTGTTTGGACTCTGAACAACATTTGTATGATTTGCAAACATATTTATCCCAAAGTTTTCTAGATTCATGTTTAGAAAACTTGTACTTGGTACATTCTCATTTGGCATCTAGGGATTTGGTGGGATGATGTTGTTCGTTTGAAGGCTCATGCATTGATTTTTCGGTTGACAGACTTGTAGGTTTGGATTTAGATCTACCATCAGGAAATGTGTTCCAATCTTTGATTTGGGCATACTCACACTTGTTGTTCCATTGAAATTTGTAGAAGGTAATGATCCCATGTATGTATTGTATAAGTGTGACTTTTGATAATCAATTGGCATTGTAAGGCTTTGAAAGTTCAGTTGATTTGGATTACTCATGATGTATGGATCAAGTTTGTATTCCATATTCTCCTTTTGTTTTGACCTTGTTGCAAAAGTGACCTCTAAGGTTCTTAGTACTAATGACGAGATGAAGGATGAAAGGTGTAAATGATATGAGTGTTGAATGTTTAGGGACTTTGGATCAATGCTAGACTTAGGGTTTGATTTTGGTTAGTTTGATTTGGATAATGAACTTGTAAACCCTAAGATGTTAGATGTCATCTTAGGATGAATTTGTTCAAAGGATTGCTAATTCAATTAAATGTACGAAAAAGGATGCATTCCCATACACCTAACTAAACAAGGTGGTTTTGATTTTGATGATTTACCCAAGTCTAGAGTGATGTTTCCAAAGCTCTAAAGTTGTTTGGTGGGATGGGTTTTGATAGATGTTTGGAATTTGGATGAAGTGTTTGATTTGATCCTGAAAGAACCTAGGAAGGACTTGTTTACGAGACCAAGATAGTGAAGAACATGCCTTTCTCTAAGAGTAATTCAAAATCAAAAGACCAATTTTTGCATGAAAAACATATGACCAAAAGATGCCAAGCACATATGTGGGGTCCAATTGATTTAATCTTTGCTTAATGGATCCTTTTTACCACAAACACACTCTTGATTAGATTTTGAATCTAGATGTCTAATGTCTCAACTTTCCCCTTATCCCGCAAAGTGTATTATGTGGAAACCAAGGAAATTTGAGGCAAGAGTTACCTATTATTGACCTTAGTAGGAGCAAATTGAGATGAAATCCAAATGCTTAGAAGCCTCTAAGGATGCGAATCCCAAGGGAAAGCAATAACATGTGAATTTGTTCAAGGATATTTTCCTCTCCTAAAGGGTTTGCAATTTTGATGATTCAATTGAATGTTGGTTTCAATGTTTTGGATACAAGCACTGTGTTTTCAAATTGACTCACAAGCAATATAACATCCTAGCTCAATTGGTACGTTTTTCTTGGTGGGCTTGCCTCATGCCATTCATAGTAGAAGAGATGATTTTATATGCAACCAAGGAAAAAATATAAAGGTATGTTAAGAATGAAGTCTTAACCTCTATATTTTAACCAAGATCAAACATGGCAAGTAACTTCTTGGAATCTAAGTTCCAATGCACCACTTCGATAAACTCATTGGATGGACTGGTTGGCTGCTACAAACAAGGGTTCTAGTTCAGAATTTCCGTTCATGGAGATTGAACCATACGGCGAGAGTCCACTTTTAGATCCATCTCGTTGGAATCAACCGCGTCATATTGGCATTTACTCCAATACCCACATTTATATCTCAGTTGGAAATACTCTTGGCTTTAGAGTGCTACCAGTTGAGTCATTCCCTTGGGTGAGTACTTCTTCCCCAAGGAATGCCCTCTATGATAGACAAAAGCGAGTAAAAATATTCATAGTTTGATCAACCTTCATTTAGAAACAAAGGGAGAACACATACAATAAGTTTACACACACTCGCAAAGTGTTTTGTTCAATTTTTTAAACCCAAAATGAAGTGTGGAGGCAATCTTTTATGCAACTTAATGTCATCAAAAAGACTTTTCATTCTCAAGGTCGTTGTGAAGCACAGGAGAAGTGCATACACCTTTTTAGATGAGATTACTTTGAATAAGAGATTACGAAACACGAAAAACACATGTTCATTTTAAGCCTCAAAGCAATGATGAATTCGTTTTAAGCACCAAAAAATAAAATGTGAAGTTTGCTTGTTCAATTTTATCCCAAAAAACAATGTCTAGTTAGTTTCTAGTGTTCAATTTTAATCCAACTTTGAAAACAAACAATGATCTGGTTGTCTTAAAACAAAAAATTAAAGCAGTAAATGGAGGCTCCAAGCATTAAAAAATGCTTTTGAATTTCAATCTTGATATCCAGTTCTTCAACTCCAATCTTACTTTTGTTTTTGCTTGATTTCAATGTGTGATTTTGATGTCAACCTTCGCCTTTTTCCGTCTTTTTGCTTTTCTTCATTTTCCTTGTTTTCCTAATTTTTCATGCAAATTTCAACGATCCAAAGAGTAATTCATATGAATTTTCATGTAAATTTCAATGCTTACTGTTCATGGAAGCTATCGTAGCTTATTTTCCCCAAGTAGGTGACTTACACTGGATAATACCCTAAACTTATAAAAGATCTCAAACTTTGTTTTTAGTCTAATTTTTGGGATTGGCAGTCATTATCACATCATTTGTTCAAGGAAATGATAACAAAGTGCATAGAGCTAGAAATTGATATGGTTGGCAATAAATACTTGACACTCTTACTTAATGCACTTGAGTGATACACAGATACTTTGACAATCATATCAAATGCATTAATTGATTTCAAACAAGAACATCATGAGCACTTGCCCCAAAGCAACACCATCTTAAAGCCAAGATTCAGAAAAAGATATTTGCAGGAAAGCATCACTATTGGTCAAAGAAAAGCATGAGTCTGTTTGATAGCAAATTTAAATCAGCATCTGGACTGTTGTAATGGTTTCTATTTGAGTCCAAGATTCAACCTATTGTAACAATAGATTTACAGATATCTTAAACAATCAATTATGGTGTGCATCAAGAAGGATGTTAGAAAGAGAGAATTGAATGTAGTCAAAAGTAAGAATATGTAATGTATTAATAATGTCAAATTAGATTTCAATAAACAGAAAGCACTCTCCCAGATCTTTTTGCAAGTAGAATGCACGCCTTCCAATCTTCTATGTCTCCAATTTGGCGAGTTGTTGCCTGAAAATAAGAATTCGATTAGGGTGTTAGAGAATTTTTTATTAAATTGAAAATTACGGAGCTTTGATGTTCAACTCTCATGGCAGATGGGAATTGAAACCAAACTGCCTCACTTCCAACATTCAAAAGTATTGATAAGAATACTAAAAAACTCATGTTGGATCCACTACTATTGATTTCCCACAATAAATGATGGATGGTACTCTAACAGGTTGATCAAACAAATCAATGAATTGCTATTAAAAATTCTCACAATTGGACAATGAAAAAGTAATTTTAGTTAAAAGAACAATCAAACACCAACACATAGGGCACATTTACAAAAGGTCGCTGCAATTTCTGCATACTATTGTTTAAGAATGACGGACTTGAACTCTTATTGGAAATCTTGAATTCAGAGCATAATTCAGTCACAAGCAAATGGTAATTGATCAATGCATCCCAAGGCATGCTGAATTTAACCCAGACAAACAACAATTGTGCCAGATCCACAAAGATGATAATTATAATTTTGAATGTGGTGCCAAGATAGAACAAGGATAGGACATGGCTGACTTGCCCAACTACAACGGAGACAAGGATTCACCCCAAGGAAATAAGACAAAGCCATAATGAGGCAAATGAATTAGTAACATTAAATATAGCCACATAAAAATAGGACAAACAAAAATACCCAAACCAGAGACTCTTCTCATGGATAAGCATGAGAAAACACCATGCCAACACAGTGATTTTCTAATCCATGAGAAAATCTTCATGCAAGCTACTCCTAAAATTCTTGAGCAATACCTGCCAAAAATATTTAGAAACCCATGCATCCACGCAACTAGTATCTTTGTCTCAAATCTCTCACCCAAGTCTAATAACCTTTTCCTACCTTAATTTTATCATCTACCCAACTTTTTTAACCTCTTCTTGTCTCACTTTCATTGTCTACATATAAGTGAAAAAAAGTGCATTGATCATATAAAATGTTCAAAAATTAAAAAAATCTTTTAATTTGAAATATGCTTAGCTTCAACTCTGATTTAACTCATTCTTTACAAGAACATCTAGAATCAGGGGACCACACACTTGGAAATAAAGTTGCAATTAAAAAAATATTTCATAGGATGATTTGGAAATTATTAAACAGAACCAAAGTGGTTAATGCCTTTGATTATTAGATCAGTGCATGATTTAGTTGCAACTCACTTTTGTATGCAATCTAGCAGATTAGATGACAACCAATAAGTATTCAAATTACTATAAATCTTTATTCAGCCATTCTTGCTTTCAATTGGAGCCAGCATATGGACAACAGGGCTTAGATTCAAATATGAGTCTAACTTGGAACCATGGAGGTGATCTGAAGCACTTATATGTTTAATGTTTAATAAGCTTGATATCAAAACAAAAGCATATTGATATGGCACACCGATCCATCATTGATAGAATTCGACACATCTAGACACCTTTAGACACAACGATAAGCCATTGATAAATAGTTGAGGTGAATGAGTAAATAAGTAGTCTAATGAAGAATTGCGTAAATGGAAAAGGATTCAATAGAAAAGCCAAAAATGATGGTAATAGGAATACGGGATGGTTGTATATGAAGTAAGAGGTGCGGTTGTGCAATCTTCACAGATTGTATGAAAAAAAGATCAGAGAGGATGGAAAGATAGGCTATGTGGAAATCAATGAAGGGGTCATGGGTTGAAGGCAATGTGTAGAGGCCACAAATTGGATGAGTCAGGCTAGATGAGGGAGCACGTGCTATATCAATAACAAAACACAAGCGCCAAAGTTTTGAAAACTATTTGATCATAAACAAGAGACAATGAAACACAATCTTAGTCAATTTAAGTGCAAACAAACATTAGTAAACTTCAGAATCTATCAGCACAAACATTAGTAAATGTGGATTTGTCAAATATGGACAAACAAGAGAACAAAAAAAAGCATAGATAAGCATAAACTTTATGTTTGCAATCTAATGCTTGAACTAAACCGAGATGGAAAACCCTCCTCCTAGCGCCATATGTTGCACCATTTTAAATCTACAACTTTAAACTCTACTCCATAGTGTATATCATCATGAAGTTAGTTTAAAGAAAATAAAAAAAATAGCACTCTTTATGAAATAATCCATTATGCTCTACAAACAACACAACAAAACAAGTTAGTTGAAATTCTAAAAAGCATAATGAATAACCTATTCCATAGTGGATTGGTGTCACTTTTGAGAAGTGACCCTTTCCCAACCCTTGATAATGCTAATGATGAGGATGCAATGGACAAAATTAGTTCTCAATGTGAAGAGAGTGACTTTGCATAAGCTTTGTCGATGATTTGATGAAGAATCAGCCCTCTACTTATAGATTCTCAAGTTGAAAGAATGCTCATAAGAGAGCAATGTGGGATAAAGATTGGACCAATGAGATGAGGCCACTTGTCACATTATGATAGGTTGAGAAATGTGCAAGTTTTGGCCAATGTGCTGAAGAGGGGGAGATTCAAATTTGAATTTGTGAATTAAATGTTTAGAGGGGGACATGTAAGAGAGAAGTTATTGCTATGTTGGAAGGGACAAGTCAACTTGTCTTCATATTCAAACTTGAGGGAATATTCCATTTTTATGCCAAGTTGAAAGAAAATAATGAATTTATAAATGAATTAAAATGATTTATTCGTGCAAGTGGGAAATGCTAGAGGATGTGATGGGTGGTTAGATTAGGTTAATCAGGATTAGCTTAGTTAAGATGATGATTAGGTGATTTTGACTTATTTGATTTAAATATTTTGATTTATTTAAATCAAGAGGGAGAAATATGAATTTTAATCTTTAATTAAATAAAGTCTTGATTTATTTAATCAAAGAGGGAATGATAGGCTTAAATTAAATAAAGTTAATTTATTCAATTTAAGTGGATAATCCTTAGAGATTGAATTAAATGAGCCTGATTTTCCTAATGAATGGATTTGATGAACTTGATTAATTTTATGAGTGGATGAATGTGAACTTGGTTTACTTGATGAATGGACCTAATTAAATGCATGATGCTAATTTTGCATGTCTACGCATTCAATGAAAATTTTGAGGCCTTTACTAATCATTTCCAAGTGCGCATGACCCCTAAGATAACCTTTGCTTATTTGATGAGATATAAGCGAAAGGATGAGGAAAAGGTTATTGAATTTATTTCACACTGCGAATTGCTTTATACCCAAACCGACATAAAGATTCTTGATCCTCGCCTTCAATGAATGTTTATTGAGAACTTACAAACTAAGATGAAAGGTCGAGTAAAAGAAACACCTTAGTAATGCTAAGCTCTTCCTTAGCTATTTAATGATGTAATTTTTTTCACATTTTGACTATGTTAAGGCTTTCATCTTTAATTTATTTTGTTGGTGTATCCAATTTTTTGTCGAAAATCAATGTTTGATATTTTTAACTTTATTTTTCAACTGTTAGGGTTGTAGGTGCTAACCACTAGGGTTGCACATGTTTCAAGGTAGAGTAAAAAAATACCCCAGTAATGTTAAGCTCTTTCTTAGCTATTTAACAATGTAATTTTTTCACATTTTGACTATGTTAATGTTTTCATCTTTAATTTCTTTTGTTGGTGTATCCTTTTTTTTTGTCAAAAATCAATGTTTGATATTTTTTTACTTTATTTTTCAACCGTTCATTGAAATTTTAAATAAATTACATTTTCATAAACTAGAATCCATTCTACACATATTCCAAAAAAATGAATTTTCGATAAGTTTTCAAAATTTATAGGGGTAGCACGGTCAAATTTCTATTTTTCAAGATGTGTCCACTTTGAAAATTAGTAAAAAATAATATATTCATCAAAAAATTATAAAAAAAATGGGGTCCACACAACATGTTGCTAGCTAATTTCTCACCATAGCAATTTTAAAAATTAAAAAAATATATATTTTTTGATTTACCCACAATAGATGCTATGTTATGATTTTTTGAAAAGAACAGGACCAATTTGTGTGGGTAACTTGTTTGGCCCCCTTAATCTCTACAATTTCCAAATAAAATTAGTAGTTTAGAAAGTATATTTAGAGCACTATGACCCTTTTTTTCGTTGCATATTAAAATTTTGAGTGTAACTAACCTCAATTTCTCATCCAAGGTCAGTATTTCCTAATTCCAAAAAAAGTGGCTAATTAAGACCCCATTTTGGCCCCTCATATTTTTGCACACATTTGTGTGATTTTTTGGTTAAGATCTTATAAATATTAAGAGATATGTATACTAGTTAGAAGTGACCCAAGATTGATAAAAAAAATGTAAGTTGAATAAAAAACATTCAAAAATCAATCAAAAGTTTAACATTGTCAATCAAATGTGACTCAAAAAAGCTCAAAAGTGCCACAAAATTAATCAAATGCATAGAAAAATAATTAAAAATTGCATATCTATGACTCAAATGCATTATAGGATAGGTCAAATGTGTGTCGTTTCAGGCCAATAGTGTAGCTAGAGTTATATGCAATGTTTTTATTTTGGGACACATATTTTAGCAAGAGATACACACAATGACCAAGATGGTTGGTGACTTTTTTCAAGATATAAAAGATTTGAGATGATAAACGAAGAAAATTAACAACTCTAAATCTAAGAAAATAAAGATAGTAGATTTTCCTGTTTCAAGTATTTTATTTTTTGAGTTTTTTTAATCTTGTTTTATGATTTCTGAGTTTTTAAAATTTTAAAAATTCGTTGAAATATGAAAGCATGGAAAGAAATAATACAAAAGACAATTCCTATGGCTTAATTTGGATGATATGAACCCTTTTGGTTTTAAATGGGGAAGGTGTTTTAAACATTAAAACATGCCAAACACATGAACAAACCTAAATCAAGTGGGTTTATCAATCCTTGTAGGGACAAGACACCACAAGAAAAGATAGTAAGTTTCAACTAGGCTTCAAAATTTCCACTAAGGGTATCCTCTATATACCACAAGGGTATGTGAGGCCTAATTCATTGATGAAAGGGAATAATGCCAAATTGTTGAGAGGAGAGGCTAACCCACTCTCCTCCTTCACTTCTCCAAGGTATAAAGTTGTTAAAGGCTTAGCCCAAATCAACAAGATTTCACTTCAAACTGGCATTTCTTTCAATTCACCCCTACTCTATATACTTAGCCAAAACACGAGACTTGAGGTCATCCCCAAGGGTAATAAAACCCTATTCAAGATCCCTAAAAATAAACAAGATCACATATTTATGATCCTCAAAATTTCACTAAGATGCAAGAGAATAACATACACAAGTAGATCTTGGGGATCAAAAGACATTGGTTTATTGTAGATCCTAAATGAAAATGTGAATGATTGATTTTAAATCCAATTTCAAATGTAAAAAGACACGTAAAATAAGATTTTCTATTCATAAAGGAATATAATAAAGATAAATAAAGAAAATATGAGCACTTTGAAATATAAAGAATAAAAGGTGATTTGAATGAAGATACTTGGTTTTCAATTCTAAATTTGAAAAGAATACTTGATCCAATGTAAGAAGTTCCAAACTAGCTTTTCAACCCTTTTGAGTTTTAAAATGTCTAATCCATGCATACAAAGATCAATAAAACACCCTATAAAATATTAATAGCTCAAGTCAAGAGTTAAATGCAGGTGAGATCTATCAAAATGTTAGAGATTCATATATCTACAAATATGAAATCAATCAAATTAGTTCTTAATTTTTCACTATCTATTGATCAAATGCACATTGATATTACATATGTGTATTAAATTAGATTAACTGCACATTAGGTCACCTTAAAAATGTTGCAAGTTTTCTTAAAAGTGTCACAAATTTGATCAAAAGCATAGCTAGTTTCCTTGGAAACACATCAAATTGAATCAAAATATTGATAGGTCACCTTACAAGCATAGCAGAAATCATCAAATGTGTCAGTCTATGACTTGATTGTAAAAATTTGTTTGGAGTCAATTATCACACAATATTATATCAAATGTTCCTAGTGTCAACTCAAATGTATTGCAAGTTAGCTCATATGCACTACAAGATGGCTAAAATGTGCTACAAGTGAGCTCAAATGCACTATGGGTTGGTTCAAATGCATTACAAAGGAATCAAATGCATCGATATGGGCCTATAACCTTCAAAAAAATAGTTTTTTTGCAAAATATATTGTTAGAAATTAGGAATGTGAGTTCCACTAGTAATATCAAAATGTGCATGATGAAAATGTGAATCATGAACAATACAAAGAAAGTACCAAATTCACACTCAATAATCACTCAATAAAGCTTAAGATCTATGCAAGAACCAAATAGTGAATAATTATACCATTACGGAGAACTTGATTTGCTCCATTGTATCTTTGATATTTTCTTGAATGCTTGATATGTGGAATATTCTTTATAATAGGATAACCATGATAGCATAATGATAGTATGATACTATGAATTTACAATGATAATGGTATATGATCAAAGATAATAAATAAATGAGAGCTTGATAAAAAATGTTGATATGAACTTGCTTGGTAATACAAATGCTTGATAACATAATAATGATAGATAGTTTGTGCTCTATAGAATAATATGTGAATGAAATATTTTATTTATATGCTTCACTTGATATTTTATCAAAGGTGGAGATTAATTAGAAGAATTAATGGATATGGAGCTAAAATTAGTAAGTGGATTGGATTGAGGTGTAATAGTTGAAAGAATTAAATAAATTGATGAAGAAGAAAACCATAATCTCTCACACAACTTCCAAAACTCATATTACAACAAAATCCATGAACAGTTTACCCAAATTTGACAATTACATGTGTCAGATTAAAATCGATAACAACTGCTCAACAATAACCTGAATTTGGAAAATAAACAAACAACTTTAGTATTCATATTTCATAAAAGAAATAGTTATAATTACAAAGCTTTGACAACTCCATTGCACCCTACTATGCTCACCTCTTCAACGCTTCTTTACAGTGCTAGCTACATGCTCAACCCTCTCTATCATTTTTTAGTGCTCAACCTCTTTATTCACAAACTACACATCATAAATTTTTATTCATTTTTCTCCTCGTGCAAGTCTGCTACCACATAAATTCTTACCTCAGTTCCACCCCTTTCTCTATAATTTCAATCAACATTCTCTCTCCTTTTGTTATGCTCAACTTTCCCAAGTTTATGGGCTGCACCTCTATGTTTTTTTTTTGAATCCGCATTTGGATTTTAATGGCTCTTAGAAAACCCAAAATCGTGTTTCTCACCCTCAACAATGTCTTCACCTAGAATCGTCCTATTGGTAACTAGTCATGCCTTGCATTGATATGCCTTCCTCACCAACAACTTTCAAGTCTGCCAACACACATGCCTCTCTTCCCATCAAATTTCTCTATTATTTGTTACCTTTGAAATTATTAACCAAGTTCAACATTCTCCTTTGGCACATACCTTCCTCCTTCCACAAGTTGTGACTGCATAGGAATTATTCTCCTTAATTTTGAATTCATCTATAGCTCGAGTAAGGATGGATTCTCTATATTTTCCTCCACTTCAACACCTTCTCCTTCTTTCTTCAACTACTGCACGCCTATTCCTGGCATCCCCTTCTCATCTTTAAACCTGCACTAGATGCTTTACCTATTCACATTCCCACCTCTTTGTTTTCAATATAGGATTTGAAGTGCTTTGTTTACTTCAATCTTGTTTAGGAAAATGAAAGTAAGTAACTAATTAAATAAAATCTTGAATATAAATGAGCAAATATTATTCCATTGCCACATCCATCCCAAAAGACCCAATGCGGTGTCTTATGAAGAAAATTCAATTAAACACAACTCAATTATGAGAAACACCATGCTCTAAATGTTCTAATGTGTTTCACCTAAGGCTTCTCAAAACTTAAGAACATTGCTAGTGTCATCTTTATCTTGATATCAATGAAGTGAATACTGGGAACCAAAATTGAGTTGATCGAAGGAAAGTAAAACACAACAAAATCAAACTAAATATTTTTTTGTTGATGTTGATCGCTCATCTACCCAGGTGCTCTTGTATCAGACATGCTAGGTAAGAAAATTGTGAGCATGGGCTCACAACGGTGGAGCTAAGTGGTAGAACCACCCTTTGAGATTGTGTGCAACCTACAACGAACTTTGTCGCTGACAGTTCAACTTCTTCTGTCAATTTTGCGAACCTCCTCCACCAAGTACTCTTTGTTTTCTCTCCATTCCCTCCTCTGGCATGTCTTCTTTGCACTCAACCATTGCAACCTCCATGCTACAATCTCACCTCGATTCTAACGAAGATTCCACTTCATTTGTTGTAATTTTCTTTTTTCAAAACAAATTTTCTCTACGCCTCTCGCTCTCAATCGTTTGGGGCTCAACTTACCTAGAATGATACTTTTGAGGTTCTCTCACGCTTCCAACTTTGTGCCTTCTAGGCCTCAACCATTTGAGACTCCACTCACCTGCAATGATACTTTTGAGCTCCTCAATCATGCTTCCAAAAACCACATGTTCCATCATAAACTACTTCACGTTCGGTGATCTGCTTGTGGCCCTGAAACTAACGAGGGAGCAAACCCGAGACATAGAAATAATGCACACAACTAGCAAACTTTATTATTAGTCAATAATGAAAATCTTACATGTAGAGGATCCCAAATCCTCGAACTCTGCGATACATGCAAGCTACAGAAATTACAGAAAATCCCCTTTTCGTAGCATGCGAAATCTTTTCCCCAAAAAGCTATCCAAAAATCAGAAACTAGCCAATAAATAGCCCCTTTTCGGTTTGGAGCCAAAAACAACATTCAAGTTATGAGTTTTAGCAGTTTGGCGCCAAAAATTATAATTTGAAATTCAAATTTAAATTCACTTTTGAAAATTAACACATTTCTAAAATATGCACCAACTTCTAGAAGCCATAACTTTTAATCTGACCTTCAGATCTTCAATGATAATACCTTTTTGGAAAGCTCTCGAAAAGATGATGTTCCACAAAATATATCCACAATTGACTATTTTGGGATTTTCACAAATTTTTGGGCCCATCCGGAACCGTTTAGTGCCTCAAACTGGACTCAAAAGGTTTTTCAAGGGAAAAAGCAGAAACTAGAACTTGAATAACTTTCAAACTGTGAATGATCTTGCCTGATTCTTTCACCAAAAGTGCTTATTTTTCCGTCTTGAACCTTCCCATAAATTTATGTTTTTCCACGCTTTCAAATTCACACCTGCTAAAAATAACAGTTGAGCAGAAAAAACAGAAAAATAGTTATGAAAGTTGGAAACTCTTATTCGACGAAAAGGGTATCTAGAAATGCGAAAACATCTATAAAAAACAAACAATAGGAACATAAATGGAAAGCAGTTTTTTGGGTGATGCAAGATTGCCCTCACACCACTCGATGCTCCTGCATCAGAAACCTTTGGTCATTCCCTCTTCACCCGCAGATCTTGGTGCGAACCACCTCTCTCTTAGCGCTCTATCTGCATGCTCAGAACCGCTTGCTCTAATACCACTTGATGAAGAAGAAAACCAAAATATCTCACACAACTTCCAAAACATAGATTACAACAAAATCCATGAACTATTTACTTAAATTTAATAATTACATGTGTAATTAAAATCGATATCAACTACTCAACAATAACCGGAAAATAAACAAACAAATTTATTATTTAGATTTCATAAAAGAAATAATTACAATTACAGAGCTCCGACAACTCCATTGCACCCTACTCTGCTCACCTCTTCATCACTTCTTTATCCTGCCAACTATCATGCTTAGCCCTCTCTAACACTTTTCTATACTCAGCCTCTTTATTCATGAACTACACATAACAAATTTTCATTCATTTTTCTCCTGGCGCGATTCTGCTACCACACATTCTTACCTCAGTGCCACCCCTTTCACTATACTTTCAATCAGCATTCGCTCTCCTTATGTTATGCTCGATTTTCCCAAGTTTATGGGCCTGCAACGCTTTTTTTTTAATCTGCATTTGGATTTTAATGGCTTTTACAAAACCCAAAATCGTGCTTCTCACCCTCAATAATTTCTTCGCCCAGAATTCTCCTATTGGTAACTAGTCATGCCTTGCATTGATTGGCCTTTCTCACCAACAACTCTCAAGTCTGCCAACACACACGCCTCTCTTCCCATCGAATTTCTCTGTTGTTTGTTACCTTTGAAATTATTAATCAAGTTCAACTTTCTCCTCTGGCGCATACCTTTCTCCTTCCACAAACTATGACTACGTAGGAATTATTCTCCCAAGTGTGACTTTTCTTCCCCATTGTTCAATTCATCTATGGCACGGGTAAGGAGGGCTTCTCTATATTTTCCTCCACTTCAACGCCTTCTCCTTCCTCCTTCAACCACCGTGCACCTATTCCTGGCATCCCCTTCTCACCTTTAAACCTGCAATAGATGCTCCGCCTATACACATTTCCACCTCTTCATTTTCAATATGGGATTTGAAATGCTCTGTTTACTTCAATCTTGCTTGGGAAAATGAAAGGAAAAAACTAATTAAATAAACTCCTGAATATAAATATGAGAAAATATTATGTCATTGCCACATCTATCCCAAAAGACCCAATGCGGTGTCTTGTGAAGAAAATTCAATTAAACACAGTTCAATTATTAGAAACACCACGCTCTAAATGTTGTAATGTGTTTCGCCTAAGGCCTCTCAAAACTTAAGATCGTTGCCACTGCCATCTTTATCTTGATATCAATGAAGTGAATACTGGGAACCAAATTGAGTTGATCGAAGAAATGTAAACCACAACAAAATCAAACAGAGACTTTTCTTTTCTTTCTTCTTTCTTTCTTTCTTTCTTTCTTTCTTTCTTCTTCTTCTTCTTCCTTCTTTTTTTTTTTTTTGACCCTGATGGCTCGTCCGCGGGATGCTCCATAAATAAATTTGTTTAAATAATAAAGTATAGTTGGAGAAATAAATAAAATATTAATTTTATTTATTTTGGAAGGAAAGAGGTAATTAAATAAATTATTTTATTTATATTGGAGGAAAAATGATAAATTATTTATGGAAAAAGTGTTAGCTTATTAATTAGAGAAAATGTGAATAAATTTATTTAATTATAAATAATTATGTAAGTGTTAGCTAATTAATTTTTTTAATTATAATGGACGAGAAGAAATAAGTGAGATTATTTTAATTAATATTGAAGGGAATGATGAATATAGATATAAGGAAAATTTGAAAGAATTAAATAACTAAAAATTATTTAATTAATATAGATAAAATAATTGACAAGAAAATGATAAATAGAAAGATATAAATGTGCTAGTAATTGTTAGTTGTCTAAAACTATAATAAAAAATGATCATTTATTATATTGTTAGATGTCTAGATTATATTATAATCTTTAAAATATCTTATACCCTTATCTAAGTATTTAATATATAGCTTACATGTGCATAGTATTATAATTTGGTCTATCCAAATTCTATTAATTTAAATAATATAATTTAAGTATAATTTTTTAGTTGGTAAAGAGAACTTAAACAACATCTATCTTAAGCTATTTATTAATTGTTTTCTTTTATTTGCATTATTAGTTTATCTTTATTTGTAGAGTTATTTTGGTTTACTAATTATTTGTAGACATTTTTTTTATTTACCAAAGATTATTTTATTTAATTAAGAGATATTTCTGAGTTCCATTTAATTTTTATTTTACTATGATGATAGTTTTACAATTTAAAGAACTTGCATGATGATTAGGTCTACAATGTCACTAACTTCTTTTTTCTTGAAAGAGATTTCTTTTAGTCAATATATGGTTGTGTTTGAGAAAATCATGTCAATGTGAATGATACCAACAATGAAACACAAAAAAAAAAAAATCAATTAAACACCCAAATAGTCAAAAAAACATCAAACCATCATAGAATTCAATGAAGATAATTTATATTAATCTCCTCATTGTATAGATTTCTCCATGATGGTTTATTCAATATATTCTCACTTGGAATTTTAATAGAGTAACACTGCTCCAATGCAAAGGTGAGTGATCCCTTGAAAAAATACATAAGTGTTGAGATATATAGTTTTGAAAAGAAGGGATGAAGAGTTGAGATTTAATCAAGAAATCAATGGTGGAGATGGGAGATGATCTCTCAAAGCATGAGATTGTGCCAAGTGGCATAATGTGATGGCTTGAGGGGATTGAGGGGTACCTTAGTGTACCTTGGAAGATATGCCATAAAGGCATTTCTTGTCCCAAAGGGACAAGTGAGAAATTTTTAATTCTCATTTATGAATAAAAACGGTGTGGGAAAATAAATTCTTTTGCAACCTCTTGGAAGAAAATAAATAAATAAGAGGATGGGATGGGAGGTAAGGTTGGGTATGTAATTAAACTAATTATTTACCTTAGGTTTATGACTTTAGAAGAATGGGACAAATGGGTTAGGACAATAGGATAAATAGGAAAGATTAATTAAATAAATAGAACATTATTTAATTAATCTGAGGATCAAGAATAGATGAAATAATAATAAATTGACCAAATATAATGACCAAATTTTAACTCTCTACAGTGACATTCTATTTATTTATTTATTATTCTATTTTAAATAATATAATTAATCATAAAAATTATATACTATTTTTATAAAATTTAATCAAGCAAATTGTTTTTACTTTAAATTTTATTTTCTATAGTGTCATTTTTTTTATTAATAATAAATATTCGAGTCATTATTTCAATTCCAATTCAGAATATAACATTACAAGGAAAGGAAAGTTTTATTACAAAACAAATTCTATTACTACTAAATTTCTTAAGAAATCTAAAATTTATTTTATAAAGTGTGATGACATTATATAACCTATAATTTATTATATTCTACAATCAATTATTTCAAACACAAAATGAAACTTTCATTAATAATATAATTAATATATTAATATTAATATTATATTATCTTAATATTATATTATAATTAGTATAATAATACTAAAAAAATAACATATATTATTTATTTAATGTAAATTTATTTATTTTATTCAAAATAATTTTAAATAAATAAAATCACTATTTGCTAAACAATGTAAATAAAATAAAACTATAATTTTTAGATGTTTGTAAAGTACAATAAAATAATTCTTTAGTACAACTTTAAATGGATTAATAATTTTGCGAGGTGGTTGCTTATGTTGATGTATTTTTGAACCCCTAAATTAGTATGAATATCATGTTATGTCTGTGACACCACATATATTATGAAGGGAATTATAATTGAGTGCACCCTTAGAGAAATGGAATATTTATTAAAATAGAAGTATTTAGTATATTTATTATAATAATTAACATATGAATTAAAATAATAGATTATACTACTTAAAAATTGAAATTATTATAAAATTACAAAGCTTTGCATCAAAGAAAGAGATTCCCCATTCCATCCACAAATATCTAATAAAAATATATTATTGAATTAAAATTTGACATTTTTTTGTTAGATAACCCAATTTAATCTACAAATTTTTAAGTGGTAGGCAATAGAAATAGGGTAATTATTTGTCATGGTGAGTTGGATATCTGGTAAGCATTTGGGAAGTTTGTTCATTTTATAGCACTTTTAATATGATTGTGGCTACATTGGAAGGAGGTGTTGAACTCTGTCCCCTAATAATTGAGGCATACAGTCAGTGTAGTAAGGGAAACGCGGTCTCATCTATAAATTTTGAGTTGTCAGGAAATTTCAAATAAAAATTCCAGTGCCTGGATGTGACAACCTTTGTGTTTACTATACGTTTTAAATAGGGGGGTATTTTGACTTTTCATTAAATTATATAATGTTTTTGGTTTGATTTGAGTTGTTATATGACGTGTTGCATTCAAAATTAGATTGGATAGTTAAGCATAAAAAATATTATGGAAAAAGTTTCCAATAAGTTGTCGAGCTACATCCAGATGGTGTTTGGAAACTATAGAAGAATAAAATAAGAGATACCAATGATCCATAAATTTATTATTTAATAGGCTCATTTTATGTTTACAATAGAGAGAGCTCGGGCGGGGAGGGGGCGGGAGGTGTAAGGAGATGGAGACAAAGAGGAATATTGATAGAAAGAGAGAGGGAGATAAAGAGAGGGATAGATAGAGATGTAAGAGATAAATATATAGAGAGGAAGAGAGAGGGAGAGATATAGAGAGAAATATAGAGTTGGGAAGTGATGTATAGAAAGAGGGAGAGATGTTAGGGTAGAGAGAGATAAAGAGCTAGCACAATAGAAATATGAGAGATGGAAGAATAAAATATGTAGAGATAGTGCTAAAGAGGAAAAGAGATATAGAGGTCTAGGAAAATGGAGAGGGGGAGATATGGATGTATAAAGAGAGAAAGACATGTTTAGAGATGAGGGATAGAGGAAAATAGAGGTAGAGATGAAGATGGAATGAGAGAGGATAAGGGAGATAAATAGATAGAGAGATAGAGGTGGAGGGAGAGATAACTTGAAAAAGAGAGGGATAGGGGGATAAAGATGGGGATAGAGATAAATGGGAAGATAGAGAATGAATACATATAAATTCAAGCAATAAATGCATTTTTTTAAAAACAAAACCTAATTTCGTGCACAAAAATTATATTTCATGTTCAATATAGAAATGTAGTCGACCATTATCTTTAAAGACAACAAAAAAACAATAGTAAATCAATTTATAAATTAATATGTAATATTAAAGTATAAATTAAAAGACAAATATTATTTTATTATTAATTTAATTATATAATAAATAATACCTATTTAATGTAAATTATTATATAATATTTAATAAGATAGTAATACTTACTATCAGTTATAAAGTTTAATATAATATAATTATATAATTTAAGTCTTATATAGTATAATATTATACTATATACTACCATCACAACAACATTCCAGTATCTAACCAGCTAAACTAGGAAACATTTGCAATATTGGAGTATCATAAACCTAAATCATGAAGACAAGACAATCAATAAGCATTCTAATATTTATTCATTTAAGTGTCTAATAAGCCTTCAAATACATTTTCTTCAATAGGCCCTCAAATCCCAAGTTATTGAAAGCAACATTTATCAAGGTATAGGTAAAACCCTAAATTTTCACATCCTTTGTAATAACAACTTATTGTCATCGACTCAGCGAAAGAAAAAATGCAACTCTCTGAGTATTTTCCCCAAGGCTATTTAGTATTGATAGTTTAAATTATCACAACTACAAATAAGCTAAAATTGAAAACATCTAGAGACTCACCAAATTTAAATCATGAAGACAAGACATAAAATATACTTCATAATGCTAATATTATATTCGTTTAAGTGTTTGTTAAGTCTTCAAATACATATTGTTGTTCATTGTCAAATAATATAAGAGGGCACATTTTTAAAGCTTGAAACCCTCTTCCCCTGCCCTTTCCCATATATTACTAGATACATTTTACAGAATTCTCAACTATGAGCATTTCTATATGATTCTTATCTAGTTCGACGCCGCTATAAGTTACCATCCCTAATCAGCCTCATAAGCATTGAACTCGTCCAGCCAGTTAAAAGTGTCAACATGTTCAAACTGGTACAACTTGCAAAGGAACTTGTAACCAATTAAGGTACAACTTCGATGCAACAACATCTCCCCATCCTTAATGTCAAGTAGAAATGGGTAATACCAAACCCCTTCTACTGGCATACCGGGCTCTTATGGGTGGGTTATTCTGACTCCAAGCTGTGGAACCCCAAAAATGTCTTCTAATCCGCCCAACAAATATAGATAGAACTAGCTTCTGAGTCATCTTCTCCACGACATCCTTTGGAACACGAAGATCAAGGAGCAATGCAACAAAACAAGCAGGAATATCCGTGTTAACATGATAATGCTCCTCTGAGACTAAAATCCTTTTACCTAAAATGAGTTTTGCAACCTTCATTGTGAGTGAACCCCTCTCTAAAATCACAAGCTTTAAGTACTGATTTGTGATGCGCCCAAGAAAAGCTAACTAGCTCCGGTCACTAAAAACCAGGATAGGGGATTCCATTGTTATAGAGAACTATAGATTCCTCATTATGTTATCTCTCAAATCAGACTTAAAATGTAGCCTAAGTGTGCGAAATCATACCAATTTTAGCTGAATCTCTCGGCAAGGTGGGGAGTATTGAACCACATGAGAGCAGAGTTAAATCAATCATAACACTTCAAGGAAAGACTTACAGAGTTCGAAGTGCTAGTGAATACCATCTAAGAGAAGTAAATAAATATTGTGTAAATTTTGACATGTCCATTCTTGGTTTAGCTTCAGATGCCTATGTGGCTTGCAACCTACTGATTACCTGAAAATCAAGGTTTGGGTGTGGAGATCAACACCTCACCATAAAAATTAACCAAAGGCCCCAATCAATAACCATACGAACGTTGGATTGAAAAAAAATAAATTTCATCGGGGAGTTACCACCCCATAATTTTGTAACACTTACCTATTAAAAAAATTAAAATTTTATACTATATACTAAACTAAATAAAATATAAATAATAAATAATAAATATATTACATAATATAATGTATATATTAAATAATATAATATATAATATAAATATAAATATAAAAAATTATATATATATATATATATATACACTTGAATGTAAGATTGATTATATTGTATTTCCAAAAAGAGAAGATGCATGCGTCTGCAATGTAGGTAACCACCGACTATGGATCATCTTCATAGCCACCATGGTAAGCAGATAGATATAAAGCAAAATGTGCTTGAAGAATTGGTCAGTGACCAGTTGGAAAGCATTTTTCCTATCCTTAGTGTCGAGGGAAATTGGGGTATCCACCCCAAAATAGACCACTGACTCAACTAATATCTCCACAATGAATTTCGAGCGCTTCACCATTGCAGCCTGCACTAAAGCATTATGCCCAAAAGAAGAAAAGGAAACTGAATAGTTTCTCTGCATCACTAACTTCACAAATAGAAGGGATGATGCCACCTGCATTATTACACTATACAATGTTCCAACTCAAATCTACTAGAAAATCCTAATTTGTCATCATTCAGATGAGTGGGCTTGTGAGAAAATGACGTCAAACAGTCCTAAAGTGACCGTGAAAGTGCACACAAAGCTCCCTAGTACTGATGCTTGTAGTTCATAAATACCAACTCATTATTTTCATGCTTTTCATCAAAAAATGAGGGAGCCCCAACCTACAAATGACATGGCCGCCAATCAACCACACCAATGGGCACTGCCACCTCAGCCTCACCCCTTGAGATGGACTTGCCACCATCAATGTGGAAAGTCACCTGCCCATCTATCCACACATCTTGAGAGTGCCAAAGTTAACCCTCTGGGAATTTTTTTTGTATTCTTATGCCATCCGCCCCTTGGTTTCATAGAAGATCTTCTTCTGAGTTTCCCTCCCTTAGTATATGATTGATGACCACCAATTCAAAACTATCTAGGAGATCCAATTCTGATTCTCAACTAGCATTCAATTTCTAGTGATTCAATTGCCTTGTATTAAGCACATTGATGATCAAGGAAAAATCTACCTTGACTACAAGGTTCTTCACCTTCATTTTTGAGCAGAGGTGTAGGCTCAATATCAGTGCTTCCATTTTCGTTGCATTGTTGGTTCCAACCGGGAGAGGAGTAGCCAATCTCCACACACATCTTGATTGCCAATTTTTAACTATGCAACCTACACCAGAGACTCCTAGGTTACCATGGGTTGTCCCATCAAAATTCAATTTCAACCATCTGATCTTTGGAGGTGCCAAACAACAGACTTCCTTTTGAGCTTCGTTGTTGACCCCCCAGCCACAATTTGTGGTGGAATTTTGAGACAACACTTCTACATCAGGCCATCCCATGGTGTGTAGGTCCCAAGGTCACCTCTACATTCTACAAGCCATGCATTTACTATCTCCACTATCCTTGCCTCTATTTTGTTCAACAGAGATTCCCTAGGCATTTCCTTTTGTTGGAATATGTGCTTGTTCCTTTCCTTCCATAGTCTCCAAATAGCCAAAGATGGACTCATGGTGCAATGGCCACCAAACATCACACTTTTAATAGGTTGTAGTCACCTTAGGAGTAAGCCCCTAAGATTGTTTGGCAACACTGACTTCCATTACAGCTTTGCACTCAACCAAGTCCAAAAGTGTTGGGTGAAGGGGAAATTAACAAACAAATGGTCACACGATTCTCTTGCCTATTTGCAAAGGACACACCTTGAAGGACTTGGTAACCCAGTTGAGCAAATCTTCTAGCCATTAGTACTCTTCCTTGCACCGCTTCCCAAGTAAAAGTTCTTGCTTTAGGTAAGTAGTATGAGCTCTAGCAAAAATTGGTTGGTATCCAATGGGCTAGCCTATTAGAACTGACCAACACCCTATAACCATTCTTCGCATTATATATCTAGTTTGAGGAGGCATGCCATCTCAAAACGTCATTGCCTTGTCTTGGGAACACAAACATTCCTACCAAAGCCTCCTCAAAAAATGAAACCAACCTAGGATCTAAGCCCAGAACTTTTGTACATTTCCAACTGTAGCTAGGATATCGATCAACTTGGGTGATTGTCCAATAATCACACACCTTGTTGCCCCAAACTTGCTTGGTTACCTACTTGAATTGGGATAAGTCTTCATTGGCTTCCAATTTACCACTCCCTTCTCAGGAGTCTTCCTAGAAGAGATCCTCATGTCCCCCTCTTATTTCCCAAGTCAAATGGTCTAGAAGCAATTGTCTACAACTACTAAGAAAATTCCAAATTATTGAGCCTTTCGAGAGGGATTTCATAGTGAAAATGCTATGTTCTTCTTCATTTAAATATTTTTCTTTCACAATATTCACCCATTTCAACTGTAGTTAAGCATGTATTTTCCATACTAATTTTGCACCTAGGGCCTGATTCTATAGTGCTAGATTCTTCAGACCTACCCCATCTACGTCTTTCCTTTTGTAGATATTTTTCCACTTTATCAATGAAAAATTGCATTTATTCGAATTCCCTTTCCAAAAGAATTTCTTCATTTCTTGGTTAATATCTTTTCATGCCTCGCTTGAAGGTGGTAGACAATAAAGCATGAAGATTGGAATAGTTGTGATTACTGATTTCAGCATTGGCAATCTGCTAGCCCATGACAACCACTTACTTTTCCAAGAGGCAAGCTTGGCTTTAACCTTATCAATCACTAGTTCCCAAAGCTTTCCTAGTTTCACCCCTTTTTCCAGTGGAAGGCACATATATTTACATGGGAGCTTGCCTTTGTGGAAGCCCAAAATGTGTAGAATCTATATTTCACTACCAATATTAGTGTTAAAGAAAAAATATCAGACTTAGCCTGACTTACCTCCTAACCGAACACCTGGGAATACTAATCCAAGAATTTCTTCAAACCTTTCACCTTTTTCATTGTAGACACAACAAACAACATATTATCATCTGCAAAATATTGGTGGATAACATCAAGAATCCCATGAGTGATCTATATCACCTCAATGCAACCAACTGCTCTTGCCTTTGTGAAGGTACATCCCAGAGCTTCAACCATTATGGTGAAGAGAAATTGTGAAAGTGCCCCCCCCCACTTGAGCCCCCTTGATACACTAAAGAAACCTTCTGGGGAGCCATTGAGTAAAACAAAAAATCTCGGGCAAGAAATCCACTCGAAATCCAATTCATCTGTTGCTTGTTGAACCCAAAGGCTTCCATAACGTTGAAGAGAAAACACAAATTAACTCTATCATAGGAATTTTTTATGTCCAACTTGACCAACATTGCCTTCCTCTTCATTTACTAGATTGAATGAATCACTTCTTATTCAATAATAACCCCATCAAAAATAGATCTACCTGACACAAAGCTAGTTTGTTCTTCGGAGATTATATGTGGCAAGATACTTTTAACCCTATTGGAAATTGTTTTGGCAAGGACTTTATCTACTGTGTTGCAAAGGGAAATGGGTGTGAAATCATCCAATGATTCTGGTTTTTCTCTTTTCGAGATCAACTCTATGAAGGTAATCTTAACTTCTTTCAAAACTTTCCCTGAACTTCTTGAATCTTCTATTGCCAACTAGATTAGTACTTAGAATGTTCCAACACCTTTGAAAGAAGCCAACCGAGAACCCATTGGGACCTAGAGCATTGTCTTGGTTCAACTAAAATAGGACCTCCTTTATTTCTTTTTTTGAAAATTTTCTCTATAACATCACATTTTGTTCGTTTGAGATGAGACACAAAATTCCACTTATGAGGGCCTACATATCCTACAAATTGGATCCAATAGGTTCCTTGAGAAGGTCCTAGAAAAAATCCACAATGGCTTCTTTAATGTCTTTAATTTTATCCAACATTCTACATCATTGCTCTTAATGCATGAAATCTTGTTTACTTCCCACTTGGTTTTTGTGGAGTTATGAAATAATTTAGTATTCTTGTCTCCACCCCATAGCCAAACTTCCCTCAAAATTTTCCACAAAAACATTTCCTCCTTGGCCAACAGATCCTTTACTTTATTTAGCAGCTCTTTTTCCTAGTGAAACCTATCCAGATCCATCCCTTGACTGATTACTACTTCATTTAAAGAATGTAGGGCCTCTTTAGTAGCCCTCTTTTCCTCAAAGATGTTTTTGGAGCACTCCTTATTTCATATTTTTAGTTGTTATTTGATTAATTTCATTTTTTCCAAAAAAATATACATCTTCAAACCACTTGGATTGTGGCTAGACCACCATTGCTATATCAGATCAAAGAAAAGGGGGTCATAGAACCACATATTTTTAAACTTGAAAGGGAAACACAGAGGAGAGCACTCACCAACAATATCTAACAAAACTGAGAAATGGTCCAAACCAGCCGCTGGGAGAATTTTTCCTTCAAGATTGAAAGGGATAATGTGTAAGTCCCCTTTGAACAAGAATATGTCCAATGTTTTCACAATATTGGAGAACCCTGCCCTTTTGTTGGTCCATGTGAAATTACCATTACTTGAGCTAATCTCAAGCAAAGTATTGGCATCTACAAATCCTTCAAAGTCTATTTGCAATTGTAGCCTCCCCCTAATGCCACCTTTCTTGTCAGAATATCTTAATATGGCATTGAAATCATCACCTAGAATAATAAATTCCAATGCAGGTCATTGAAAAATCAACTTAGATCATGCCACAATTCCCTCTTTTGAATGAAAGTGACCAGACCATAGACATTAATCAAAATGATATTCAAATTAGAAGCCAAACTTCTTACCTTAAAATTCATCCATTGTTTGGCCAAAACTAATTCCTCTAAGGACATGCTATGCAGATGCCACAGTGTCAGAATCCCACTAGAGGCGTCATCTGTATTCACCCCAATGTCATTCCAACCTCTCAATTTCTTATAGAAACATACTTTTTCTAACTCACACAATTTGGTTTCTTAGAAAAAGCATGTGTCAACTTGAAAACCCACCATTTTATGCCTAATGAGGCATCACTTGTTAGGGGCATTCAAACCCCGAACATTCCAAGTAATAATTTTCATGGTTGTTCAGGAAGGGCCGCACCCTTCCCTACTATGAGCATTTCATTGATCTTCAACTGACCACAAGCTTCCCCATCCCATTTCAATTTTTCCTGGTTAGGAATCTTGCCACATCGCTTGTTTTCACCATAGTTTAGGGATGGTTTGCAAGGTTCTTTCTGAAAAATACCTAACTCTCCCATTACTTTGACATTTTTACCCAATTCACGCACAGGGGGGAATAGGGGTAGGCCGCTTCATCCTATTGTGGTTCTTCCAATTGGATACCATCCACCCAATCCTCTTCCTCCCTCACATTTTCAATGGGGATCACCCCTTCTTTAGCAACTCTAGCTATCTTAGTGAGCTCAAGACCTACCTCCATAAGCAAGTATAGATCATCCTCCTTGATGTTTGGCTCCATAACCTCTAAAACTTTTGCAATTTTTGAATTTAGAAAATGATGTGCCAGATCATTACCCTGGTCCATAAAGGGGTCCATCCCATCATCCACTAATCCAATTTCCTCCTTTCTACCCCACCTTAGGATAGGCATTTAATGCCCTATTCTCCATAATCTTCAAAAAAGCAACACCCCAAGAAATAGTCCCAGGATCCGCACTACCATTCCCCAAATTTCCCTGAGCCTGGTTCCTAGAAGTTTGGAGGAGGGATGTATCCTTCTCCATCCACTGACCTCCATCCAATAGTATCCAGGAGCATATTTTTTGTATTTGAATCCAAGATCAAGGGTTGGAACAAAATTCCGCAATCCGTGAACAACTCAATCTCTCTCGAAATGGAATTGTGGGGCTTACATTCTATATAGATTAGGACATATGTGCTTACACCATCTTGATTGACTCTTTCCTCCACACAGATGAATTTCCCCAAATAGTTACTAATGTTGTCTATAATCTCTAGCTTCCAAAATTCTAGAGGAAGGTTTGGAAGCCTGTACCAATCTTGAATCCACTCTAATCGATGCTTTATTGGATCAAAACCTATCTCCCACCCACGAATTTGATTAGTTGAAAAATGGATGCTTTATGGTTTAAGACATAGAACATCACTTTTCTCCAACTAACATTCAAGGATGCCTTACAAATCTCACCCCAAGAGGGGAATAGAGGCAAGAGATTTGCTAGAAAGATATCCTAGGGTATGATTTCAGATTACTAGAGGGGTTTACCACCAAGTTTAGACTTGGAAAGACAATGGAATGCAATATGAAATGTAAAACCCTAATTCAATGCAATGATCTACTACAGGACCTATAAATGCAAGTAAAATAGAATATAAAAACACTTGGAAATCTAGAAGTGACTAATTGCATCTCTGAAACACTGGAAAATTTAAAATTTTGACCTACTAGGACTCATTCACCAACTTGGGTGAATTAGTCCCATATCTGGATTTCTGTATAAAATCCTGTTACGAGAAAAAGGGTATTTGAATCTACAAATAGATATGGAAAACACCTATGCGGGACTCATTCACCACTTATGGTGAATGAGTCTACTTTAGATTTTCTAGAACTTCAAGATCTAAATTTGGTCTTCACTATCTTTTTCTTTTGTTCCCCTTTGTTTTTGGATCCAAAATGCTGATTTTGGGATTGTAGGTGACTTTTTGGTGAAGATTATGACCTTGCAAATGGGGAGACAACTCCAAAAACTAATATTCAATGATCTTCAAGTCTTCAAAGAACCTAGATTTGCAATCATGCAAAGAGATAGAAAAAGTGTTGATTATTGGGGAATAGGGGTTTGCCTTGGTCAAATCCTCTTTAGGTAATTAAACCAAATGATGAAACAATGAAACAAGGACATGAAACATGAAACATAGGATATGAAACATGAATGGTGATACCTTGAATGATGTCTTGTAAATATGCAACTTAACATGAAATGGCCATGACTGATGTAGATTAGGTGTAGAACAATGCTTGATCTTGGATCTTCAATGCTATATCACAACACTAGCTCAATAACATGCTTGATTCTTGATATTCTTTGACATGATGGATCTTGAATTGCTGCAACAATTGATGAATAATTTTCCCTTGAATGCCTCAAAAATGATCTTGGAAGCTATCTTGATGATCTTGTAAATCCTTGGAACACTTAACTCTTGCTTGCTTGGCTTGATATCATGAATTCTTGTGTTTCTTAGGTAAAATAAGGATTTGAAAGATTTTTTATATAGGAAATCCACTCAAATGACCATTTATTAGATCCTTAAGGCTTAAATAGAAGAAATTTGAACTTGAAATCAAATTTTCACACTTAAAAGCTTGAAAATGGGCCAAACAGGACTCATTCACCAACCTGGGAAAATTAGTCCCAATTGGATGGGACTCATTTGACCAAAGTGGTGAATGGGTCCCACATGGCCTATTTTAAGTGATAAAGTGTCGGGGAGTTTGTAAATTAAGTTTATATATTGATCTTGTCAAGTTTTTGATTGAAATATGCATTGGGATGGACAATATAGGGTGATAGGGGCCTATTAGATGGTCATAAATGCAAGAGGGCCCAAAATTTAATGTGAAAGTGTAAATAAATAAATTGAGGAAAAATTGGGTCTATTCAGCTTAGAAGGTCCCTAAATCCAATGTGAATGTGTATAGCACATTACTACACTAGATTAGGTCCACCATAGTTTTCAAGCCTCCTAAATTTAATGTGAAGGTGTAAATAAATACACTTTACAACATTAAATTAATACAGAGTTAAGTTAATTTAGCTTAGAAAGGGCCCAAGACCTAATGTGGATGTGTAAAACACCTCACAACACTAGATCAAGGTGATATCAAGTCCAATTTATCATTAACTATTCCCATATCAAGTGTGAATTTAATGTACACAATGATTCTTTTCGACATTACATTTAGTCCCCACTTTAGTGAGAGGATGAACTTGCTTCAAACTCACAATAAAGTAGACATTCAAGAGGGGTCCAATTGTACCAATGCAGATGACAAAGAATGACAAAGATCAAAGGAGGTGGCCAAGTCCCCAGGAACCAAGATCCTAAGTCAAATCGACATAAGCACAAGAGGACACACACGAGGTGTATAATATGCAACAAGACAAGATAACAAAACATACAATGCCAAAGATATAAAGAAGAAAAGAATAAGATGGGGGTGATCCCACAATAGTGGTTTACAATTTCTAGGAGATCCCGATTTTTGTTGAAATCACATATTTTTAGAAAATATAATGATTTAATCCTTGAAAAAGTTCCATTTAAAGGATTCCAATTGAAGACCTATTTGATCGAACCACCTTATATCAAACCCCCTTGGATAGAACCCCGCTAGTTTTAAACCATACCTATAACGGATTCTCCTTTACACCTATTGAAATGCTGATAAAAGACCACTTTTGATTTACCTTTTGGAGGATAAAATTAATTCATTTAAAATTTATTTTTTGTAAGTATGTAGTCCTTATTATAAGCTTCCGAAAAAGTATAATTTTAAATAAATTTGATTCAATTATTATATTTATTTTTTATTTCTTGTGAATGTAGGTTTTTCATTGAAAATCAAACTCTATGTTCTGCACATGTGGAAAAATAGTAGATTATCAAAAAAAAAATTGAAAAATATTAGTACACTAGATATTGAAGTCCTTGATCCAACAAAAAAAATGAATTTTGATACATACAAAAATAGCTATGTTGTATACAGTTCACCTATGTCTGAATTGTATTGGTTTGACTTCAAAACTTGATTAAGGAAAAAAATTCAATAAAACACTTTGAAACCAAACAGAAGCACTAGCTATCATTGTTACAAATATAAATTGAAAAAAATTAGAATTTCATCCTTCATGGAAAAAAATTAGGTTGTACATGATGAGCATCATTCCTTAAAAATGGTGCTTATTGAGAAAAACTAGTTTTCAAAGGAGATGGAAAAAGAAGTGCAATCTGTTTCCAAAAATTTTGAAAAAAAATATATTTAGAATCTATATAAAAATGTCACAAATCACTAGTTTGCATCATCTTCATATTTGTCATGGTTTAGCCGCTATAGGTGCCCGAAAGTGAAGAATTAGTTAGAAAAAATTAGTTTAGTTTCCAGTTTGGCCAAAAATTGTAAACTAGTATTGTGGGATCACCCATGGGTGGATCTAGCTTAAACAAAATACACTCACTCTAGGGCTACATAACTTTAGGTCATCTACGGGGTGAGTATCCATAATATCCCAACTCTGGGGCCACAAAACTTTAGGTCATCTGTTGGGTGAGTAATCCAAAGAGGTGAGGCACACGACCAGAATGTGCCCACATATGCGAGTGTTAAGGGAAGTCATGCCTTCTTCTGACTCCCATACAACAAGACCAAAGCTATACCTCCTGATAACTTTGATATGGTGCCACACAATAATGATCTTCGAGCGTCATGAGACAATTAAAACTTTGTATGCTTGGAGCTCATGAACAAATAATGAACTTCTAGCTTCATGAGGCAATAAAAACTTTGTATGCTTGGGACTCATGAACAAACAAGATGGTACCATAGGAATGCAAGGTGTGTTATGCAAGGTGGCCATATAACAATAAATGCAAAATAGTGTAAGGTATGTTCCTAGGGATTTTTCTTAGGGAACATTATGCCTAATATCCCCAAGAGAGGACAAGTCGATGAAATATCACACTCTTAGAGGAAATCAAGCCCAATGACACCACCAAGAAGAGGACACATTGCAAGAAGAAAGAATATCACACATTAAAACATGAGTGTCCATGTATGCCCCCACTTTAAAGTAGTTGCTAACACCATTGCTATGAGCAATTTCTTTAAAGTAGAAGACATGAGAGCCTATTAAGAAATCCATATACCAATTCGTGTGTTTCCAATAAGCTATATCATGAAAAAGGTAGTATGTCACATGCAATCCAACTTAAGGCATGTTGTCCACATCCAAAGCTTGCTCTTATATGTACATGAAAGGTGATCAACTAGCCAAAAGAGATAATGACAAGTGACATATGATGACAAGGCTACTTAACCCCTTTCCCCCACTTAGTGCAAGACAAGGATGAGTTGAATAGGATGAGAATAAGTTTCAATTAGAGGAACTAGGTGCTTCAACACAAGGAAGAGCACTATGATTCTTAAGATGTTGAATTTCATTACTCAAAGCCTTACATTCATTAGTAGCATGACCATGAAATCTATGATATGCACAAAATGAATTCTTGTAGTAAAATTTCTTTCATTTTCTTGGAGGAAGGGATATCAAATGATCTTGGAGGAGTCTCAACAAGATACCCTCTTGATCAATGGTAGAAGGTGTTCCTTTATTTTATGACAAAGATATCTCTTGCTTACTACAAGATGTCATACTTACACAAGACTCTTTAGATTGTGAGATTTTATTCTCTGTTATGAAATAACTTGCACAATAGAAGAATATGATATGAAATATGCTGCAAATACTTGATAATAACTGAGAATAACAAGCCACTTCCAGGGGGAAAACCTCCAAATATCTCTAATGAGAACACACTTCACAACTTGATGATGAAATAAGACTCACAACCTCTTATATATACCTATTTATGCCAAGAATATCACCTAGGCCGACTTAGAAACACCTATATAAGACTTAGGCCGGCCTAAACAACTAAATAACAATATACTAATGATAATATGCCTTAATAGAGAGTTAAGATAGCCACAAGCTAACTATTCATAACCCAATGTACAATAATATTAAGGGAATAGCATGCTCCCCTTCTTCAAAGAAGCATTTTCCTCAATTCTAATCAAGTTTGGAAACTTTTGAATGAACTCCTCGTCTTCCCATGTGGCATCTTCAACTAGTAAATTCTTCCATTGGATGAGATACTCAGTGATAGTTCTATTCCTTAGCTTCTTTGTGCGTGTTTGACGAATGCACTCTGGTTCCAAAATGATTCTTCCTTCTTCATCCAGCTCGGGAAGTGTTGTTTGAGTGGGAATATTATACCCAATTACCTTCTTCAAATAGGAAACATGAAAAACTGGATGTATCTTTGTTGTTGGTGGCCACTCAAGCTTGTAGGCAACACTACCGATCTTCTGCATGATTTGGTATGGACCATAATACTTTGGAGAAAACTTATTATTCTTTCTTTACTGCTTTAGTGAGATTTTCTTATAAGGTTGCAATCACAAGAATACCCAATCCCCAACTTCAAAACTTCTTTCACTATGATGTTGGTCTACCTGTTGTTTCATTCAATTTTGTGCCATGGCTAAATTCTCCTTGAGTCCTGAAAGTACTTGTTGTTGATGAAGCAAGTGGTCTTCTACTACCTGAAATCTTGGGGACACCTTAATTGATGATGTGATGGAAGGAGGATGATATCCATAAAGTGAAAAAAATGGAGACATTTTTGATGAGCTATGAAAAGAAGTGTTATACCACCATTCCGCAAGTGGTAGCCAATCTACCCACTAAGACTGTTTCTCTGAAGTGAAGCAACGTAGATATCCTTCCAAACACTTATTAACAACCTCTATTTTCCCATGATTGAGGGGTGGTATGAAGAGCTAAGAGCCAATTGAGTACCCAAACATGAGGAATAAATCTTTCCAAAAGTTACTTGTGAATGGGATCACAATCACTAACAATAACTTTAGGTGTACCATGTAGCTTTTGGATATTCTCCAAAAAAGCTTTAACCACTGCACTTGCTATAAAAGGATGTGCTAATGCAATGAAATGTGCATATTTAGTGAGCCGATCAACTACCACCATGATGACATTATGACATTTAGATTTGGGAAGCTCCTGATGAAGTCCATGGATACCTCTTCCCAAGCGGCTAGGAATAGATAAGGGTTGCAAGAGACCTGGTGTCTTAATTGTCTCCCCTTTATGCCTTTGACACAAACATTTAGCAAATTTTTGAACATCACCCTTTAGCCCTTCCCAAAAGAAATCTTGCTTGACTCGATGATATGTCTTCAAAAATCCTGAATGACCACCCACTGGAGACTCATGCAACTCTATGAGAATCTTGATTTTAAGGTTGGAATTCTTGCAGAGATACAAACGCTCTTTATACCAAAGAGTATCTCCCTTCCAACAAAACTTATCTGAACTACTAGGATCACTTTTTAATTGCTCAATGAGATTACTTGTTGCAACATCATTTTTCCACTCTGCTTTTGGCTTCCTCCACCTAATTTGCTTGTAATATTGAAAGGGCACACAATAAGGCTTCATCTTTCTCATCCTTCCTTGACAGTGCATCTGTGACAATATTTTCTTTCCCTTTCTTATATACAATCTCAAAGTCATATCCTAACATCTTAGTGACCCATTTTTGTTGCTCTTCAGAAGATAGTCATTGTTCCAAAAAATATTTTAGGCTATCATGATCTGTCTTAACCTTGAAATGTCTACCCAATAGATAAGGCTGCCATTGTTTCACTGAATGGAGTATTGCTAACATTTCCTTCTCATAAATAGGTTTTAGTAGATTCTTACCTTTTAATTGGCGACTCTCAAAAGCAATTGGTCGACCAGCTTCTTTGCGCTGAAACCTTTGCTCCTATCCCATTTCTAGAAACATCACATTCCGCCAATAGATTACCGCTTGGTGAAGAGTCGGAGGTGTAGCAGAAATCACTTTGGAGTTGTTGCAGCTTTCCTTCAATCTCTCAAAATGTTGTATTGGCAGACTGGTTCAATGAAAATAATCCTTCTTCAATAGAGTGGTGAGAGGTGCTGCTATACTACCATAATTCTCTTCACAAATCTTCTATAGTACCCTATCAATCCCAAGAATCTTCTTAGTTTTCTTAATGGTTTTGGAATAGGCCATTCCATGATAGCCTTAATTTTGTTAAGGGTCCACCTTTACTCTTCATGTGAGCATGTGTCCCCCAAATACTCCACCTACAGCCAAGATAAAAGCACACTTGGATGGCGGCTTAGCACTTAGAGTTTTATGATCTTCAGAAATTTGTCGCAGGTCCATGTTACAAATGTTCTTCCCACTTCCTCAAATCAAGATATCATCAAAGAATACTGGCACAAACTTTCTCAAGAACTTCCTTAAAGAAATGAATTCATCAAACTTTGGAATGTAGATGGTGCATTGGTAGACCAAATGGCATCACCAAAAATTCATAATGACCCTCATGAGTCCGAAATGTTGTCTTACAAATATCTTCCTCCTTAATTTGAATTTGGTGATAACCAGATCTAAGATCTAACTTGGTAAAAAACATAGCTCCATTTAATTCATCTAGCAAATCATCAATGACTGGAATTGGAAACTTATTTTTAATGGTGTACATGTTGATCACTCTATAATCTGGACACATGTGCCAAGTATTATCCTTCTTACGTATCATCACCACAGGCAAGGAGTAATCACTTTGGCTATGCTTGATGATTCCTACATCTAGCATCTCTTCAACAATTTGTTCTATCTCACTCTTTTGTATGTGTGGATACCTATAAGGCCTGATGTTCAGTGGTTGGCTCCCTGGGACTAACTGTATGGCATGATCATGATCCCTCTTAGGAAGAAGTCCTTTAGGCATATCTCCAAGAACAACTGAGTGACGATCAATTATAGCTTACAAATCTAGATGAGTAGGACTATTAGTTTGAGAGACTTCTAATGAACATAGTTGGGCCACAAATCCATCCACTCCTTTCTTAAGCAACCTTTGCATTTGATGAGAGATTAACATTTGTGGAGATTTTTCCTTCAACCCCCTTAGCTCTACTAGCCTTCCTTCTGATTGAAATCTCATGAATAGTTCTTGGAAGTTCATCTCAATTGTTCCTAATGTAGTAAGCCATTGTACTCCCAAAACAATATTTGTTGCACCCATGGATATCGCATACATTGGGGTATCAAGTTGATAATCTCCCATGGATAATTTAATGCTATGACACTTCCCTGAACAACTAATTGTACCACCATCTGCAATCAAAACTTGAAACTTTGGAGCTGGATATATGAAACAATTTAGACGAGTGGCTAACCTTTTATTGATGAAATTATGAGTACTACCTAAGTCGATCAACACTGTTACCTTCTACTTCTTTAGGAACCCCACCACCTTGAGAGTTTATGGAGCACTGAAACCTGAGAGTGCATGACAAGGAATGATTGGTTGAGAATCATGTGATTCCTCGTTTGACTCCCTTTCATCTTCTAGTATGGGTTCCTCCTCTTCTTCCTCATTGGGACCTTCAATATAAAATAATTTCTTTTCACTACATTTATGTCCTTGACTATATTTGCTATCACAATTGAAACACAAGCCTTTTGCTCTTTTCTCCTCAATTTGTTGTGGAGTCAACTTAGTAGGTTGTGTTGAATATCCTTTCTCTCTTGTCACATTAGCCCCTTGCTTCTTAGGAATCGAATACTTCTCCTCTACCCTGTGTGCTAAGATAAAAGACTCATTTATGGAACTAGGGCTAAACATGTGTACCTCATGTTGAATGTGATCCTTGAGACCACCCAAGAATAAGTCATTCAAATTTTCCTCCATAATTGAATCCACCCTTAAGGATAGATTTTGGAATTGCTGAATATAATCCTTAACTGATCCTGTTTGTTGAAGTTTAGCTAGCTGGCTGAAGAAGTTGTCTATGATGCTATTGCTATATTGTGCTTGGAGTTCCTCTATAAAATTTGACCATGAGACGGTGAGCCTTTTTTTCCTTTGATGAGTACAAGCCAACAATACCAGATGAATTGATCTGGTTCTAGATATAGGGAAGCCATCATGACCTTTTGTCCATTTGGGATTTGGTGTACTTCAAAAAAATTCTCCATTTGGTTTATCCATGTGAGAGGATCCTTACCATCAAATTTGTGCATATCCACCTTTGGAAATAAATTCCTAGATCCCATAGGAGTACTAAAGCTTGTGTCTATGGTAACTGACCTAGAATTTTCACCTTGGGCGCTTGAGAACTCCTTTCTTGGTTCAGCCATGTAGGTGCTTAACATGTTTCGTATGTCTGATATATCTCCTCTTAGGTCACACATATCCATTTTCATTGAGGAAATTTCTTCCTTGACCTTATTGATTTCCTCATTATGAGTAACATCCTCGACTGTTTCACTGTCCTTATCAGGAGTTTTCCCTGGAGTGACAACATTCTTTTTACCCCTTGTTCCAGGCCCCGACATGATGGAAACCACTAATGTTGAAATAAATCACACAAATGAAACTTAAATTCTCTAAATTTTTTACTATAATCTCCTTTGGTATCTCTTCAAAAACCCAATAAAAATCAGACTTCAATTCAACAAGATGTACGAGATATGTAGATTCCAAAAAAATAGTGTAGAAACCCTAATTCTGAAATAATTCGCTTAGTTCTGCTCCAATTATTCTGAAATCTGGACCGTAGCTTCTTCAATATGTTCTTAAAAAACCCTTTAAAAATAAGAAAAAAATTCACCAAAATTTGAAAGATATGCTCTTCCCAAAATCGCCTCTAAATTGAGAAAAAACCTTGCCTCTATGGTGCCAAGATCATGCTCGATACCACTTGTTATGAAATAACTTGCACAATAGAAGAATATGATATGAAATATGCTGCAAATACTTGATAATAACTGAGAATAACAAGCCACTTTGAGGGGGAAAACCTCCAAATATCTCTAATGAGAACACACTTCACAACTTGATGATGAAATAAGATTCACAACCTCCTATATATACCTATTTATGCCAAGGATATCACCTAGGCCGACTTAGACACACCTATATAAGACTTAGGCTGACCTAAACAACTAAATAACAATATACTAATGATAATATGCCTTAATAGAGAGTTAAGAAGCCACAAGCTGACTATTCATAACCCGATGTACAATAATATTAAGGGCGTAGCATTCTCTCCTTTACATGAGGGTGTAAAATCTAATGAATTCAAATCATTAATGTTTTGTGTAATGAAATTAATATTAAGTGAAGATTTCTTTGTTTGTTTCATTTCTTGCAAAGGATAAAATCAAGACCACTAGTGTCTATTAGTTCAAGATGCACTACTATTAAAGTCATCTTAGAAGAATCTTTTGTCATAGTGTTGATATTGAGTGAAGGGTTGTTTTTTTCATTTGAGGGGCAATAGCCAAGACCACTACTCTTTTCTTGTGAGGGTCTATAGGGTTATGAATACCTTGTTCTCTAGCACTACATCCTTTTCCACTATAACCAAGTTGTTCCATAAGTTCATAACCTGTTCCATAAATATTTTTCATTTCTGTTGGATTTGGTGGTTGCTCATGACTAATTTCGTGAAATTTTGTTGAGTAATTTTCTTCTTTGTCTAAAATGGTTGAGGTGTCCATGCTTTCAAAGGGTCTTCCAAATTTTTTGTTGACATTACTGCTTTTTCTTTTTCCTTTTTCAGAGTCTTTGTTTATGATCTTGTATTCTCCCATGAATGTTGAGTCTAAATCCAATGATCCCAAATCATCTAGTGATATCATTGTGAAGGGTTTAAGACAACTATCTTTTTGTTTTTCTTGCATGGGTTCTACTTGTGTAGTTGGTGCCAATTTTTTTAAAGGGTTTTTTTTTTATCAATGTTCAAACAACTATTTGGTTTAGGATCGGCTTCAAGTATGTGCACTTTGTTGTTGTAGACATATTTCATGATGTGATGAAAACTAGAAGGCAAACCATTAATTGCATGAATCCATAATCTGCCTAAAAGGAGATTATATGAATGATCATGAGGCATAACATGGATCAGTGTTTCTGATGTGGCCTTTCTAGCTATAATAGGCAAAGAGATCACAAAACTTTGTTATCCTACATTTTCAAATCCCTTAATAGATAAATAACCAGGTTGAATTTCTTATTTTCCCACACCAAGCCTATCCAAAAGTGTCACTACACATTAAGGGTAGATGCATTGTCAACAAGGGTTCTCTTTATACCTCTTCCCTTGTAGTGAACTATTACCATGAAAGAATTATTTTTGTTTTTGCACTTCTAGAGGAGGTAGCTCTCTTTGGTGGAAAACAAAGTCAACACTTATTCCTTGAATCATGGCTGCTATGTCATTCAGGTTTGCACTAGAGGGAACCATAATTTGTTGCAAGGAACTTTGAATCATGTTATGGTAGTGAGGGGATGCTTGAATAAGATCCCATAATTATATCTTAGTAGGAGTATTCTTTATTTGTTCAACAAGATCATACTCCTCTCCATTAGGGTGACCTGGTAAGATAGGGTTAGGTAGGATAGGATTAGGAAATGGGAGGGATGTTGAAGGCTTTTTTCTTGGCTATGGATTATTTCTAGTGTTCTATGTATGAGCAACGGTATTATGACTCAGCTACTATGAAATATTGTTCTTAGGTGGGTAAAGGATAAGTTCAAGTTTTTTTTGAGTTTTTTTTCTGTGTGATGGTGGGTAAATAATTAGAGGATTCTTAGGATGTCCCATGAGGTATGTAGGAGGTCTAATAGTCAAGGGGGACCTAATGGAAACTTGTGCATTAATAACCTTAGCGGTATTGGTTTGTTGTATTTAGATAATAAAGGGAAATCTAGGATCACCTTTTTATCATCACCTAAGGAAGCCACATTAGTATTGTTGTCATTTTATTACACCATGATATTATCCTTGGGAGGAGAGTTGTTAGGAGAACTACAAAAAAAAAATTCTTGACATTCAAGGATTGGTTCTTCCAAAATGACTTCATCGCAAGTAAGGGAATGATCAATGGTTGAATTATCTTGCTCAATAAGGGTTTCCCTAGGTGAAGAGGGAGAACTAAGGTTATCATGATATTCATCTATTAGATCTTCTAACATCAAAGTATCTTCTTCACAACTAGGAGAGATACTAGGGGAAGAACAAGTATGAGTTTCATGATCATTTATGATTTCATTCCTTTTCTCCCTAATGTCTTCCAAAATAGGATAGATAACGAAAGGATCATAAAGAGGGTTGTTTTAGGCCTTAAATATTTTATCATCTAACACCAACACATCATCATCATTTAAAATATCATCTACCACTAAATAATTCTCACAAGCAAGAGGAGAATGGAGATTAGGTAAAGTAATGTATAGATATGTGTCTATGATTTCATTCTCTTGTGCTAAAATATCTTACCAAACGGGATGAGGAGAAGGACAAACAAGATCTTCATGATTCTCAATGATTGTATCTTCTTTCGCCAAGATACCTTCATTTGTAAAAGAGGAGGTATTAGGAGAAGAACAATTATGATCATCATGTTTGTATTCTCTTCTATCACATTATCCACGCAAATAGGAGGGATAGGAGGGGGTGTAAGTTTAAGGAAACTGTCAACATTTTCACTCTTTTGCACTAAGAGACTCTCATAGATAGGGAAAGTATTGAAAGAATGACTAACATGCTTATTGACTATCTTTTTCCTTACAAATTAGAAAATACCGAAACTAACATTTTTCAACAATAATCTATGCAAACTTAAAATGCAATGTTAAGACCTAAAATGTAATGCAATTTTCAGATTTCAAACAAGGTAATTTACTAATTACACTATGCAATGATTTGAAAATGAAATATTGTGAATGAAAATTAGGAATTAAGCAATGCATGAAATAGACCAATTTAAGATAGATTTAGTGAAATGCATGTAAAAAAAACTCAAATAACTGAAATAGATAACTAATGGAAACAAACAGAAGTGCAAAAATAAGGTTTTTAATGTTGTAAAAGACAGTTTTAGATGTGCATTGGGATTGATTCGCCCAAGGTGGTGAATGAGTCCTAGTAGGGATTTTTTTCAAAATTTTCAAAGATTTTTAAGTGAATTTTATGCTTTTTAGTTTGTATGATATGTAACCTAAGTGCAAATGTAGTTTTTAGATGATTTTCAATGATTTGAGATGAAAAAGTGCAACCTATATGCACTTTCACTAATAAAAATTTAGAAACCCTAGATGCTAATCAACTAATGAAAATCCTAATAAAAATTCAATGCAAGTTAGATCTAGGATGATGATGGACTCAAAATCAGAATTATGATATTCTAAATTATGTAGGTTAACCAAAATGATTAGTTGAAAATTGGATGCTTTTTGGTTTAAGACATAGAACATCACTTTTCTCCAACTAACATTCAAGGATTCCCTAGAGATCTCACCCCAAGAGTGGAATAGAGGAAAGAGATCTACTCAAAGGGTATCCTAGGGTATGATTTTAGATTACAAGAGGGGTTCATCACCAAGTTTAGACTTGGAAAAGATAATGGAAAATCCTAATTCAATGAAATTACCTACAAAATGACCTATAAATAGAAGTAAAAATAGAATATAAAAGAAGTAAGATGAATGGTGTGAACTTGGAAATCTGGAAGTGACTGATTGCATCTCTAAAACACTAGAAAATTTAAATTTTTGATCTATTGGGACTCATTCACCAACCTAGGCGAATCAGTCCTAGATCAAGATTTCTGCACATAAGCCTGTTTCAAGAAAAAAAGGGTATCTAAATCTACAAACAGATCGGGAAAAAACCTATAGTGGGACTCATTCGCCACTTGTGAAAATGAGTCCAATTTGGATTTTCTAGAACTTAAAGATCTAAATTTGGTTTTTATTTTCTGCTTTTTCTATTCCCCTTTGTTTTTTGATCTGAAACTATGATTTCAAGGCTCTAGGTGACTTTTTGGTGAAGATTATGACCTTGAAAATGAGGAGACAACTCCAAAAACTAATCTTCAATGATCTCTAAGTATTCAAATCACCTAGATCTACAATCACACAAAGAGAGAGAGAGAGGGAGAGAGAGAGAGAGAGATTGTTGATTGTTAGGGAATAGGGGTTTTCCTTGGTCAAAGCCCTTTTAGTTAATTAAACCAAATGATGAAACAATGAAACAAGGACATGATAGATGAAACATAGGATACGAAACATGAATGATGGTACCTTCAATGATGTCTTGTAAATGGTGTCTTGTAAATCTACAACTCAACATGAAATGGCCATGAAGGATGTAGATTAGGTGTAGAACAATGTTTGATCTTCGATCTTCAATGCTACATCACAACACTATCTCAATAAAATTCTTCATGCTTGATATGATTTGACATGATGATGGATCTTGAATTTTTGCAACAATTGATGAAGAATCTTCCCTTGAAAACCTTAAAAATGATCTTGGAAGCTATCTTGATGATCTTGTAAAGTCTTGGAATGCTTAACTATTGCTTGCTTGGCTTGATATCATGAATGCTTGTGTTGCTTAGGTGAAATAAGGATTTGAAAGCTTTTCTATATAAGAAATCCACTCAAATAACCATTTATTAGATCCCCAAGGCTGATATAAAAGAAATTTGATTTTAAAATCAGATTTTCTTTCTTAAAACCATGAAAATAAGCCAAATGGGACTCATTCACCAATTGGGACAAATCAATCCCACATGGATGGGAATCATTCACCTAAAGTGGTAAATGGGTCCCACAGTGCCTATTTTGAGTACTAAGGGGTCGAGGAGTGTGTAAATCAAGTTTATATGTTGATCTTGTTGGGTTTTTTATTGAAATATGCCTTGGGGTGCACATTATAGGGTCATAGGGGAATATTAGAAGGTCATAAATGCAAGAGGGCCCAAAATTTAATGTGAAAGTGTAAATAAATACATTTTACAACATTAATTTAAGGAAACATTGGGTTTATTTAGCTTAGAAGGTCCCTAAATCTAATTTGAATGTGTAGAACACATTACTACACTAGATTAGGTGTACCTTAGTTTAGAAGCCTCCTAAATTTAATGTGAAGTGTAAATGAATATACTTTACAACATTAAATTAAGGAAGAGATAAGTTAATTTAGCTTTAAAATGTCCCAAGACCTAATGTGGATGTGTAAAACACCTCACAACACTAGATCAAGGAGATATCAAGTCTAATTTATTATTAACTATTCCCATATCAAGTGTGAAAATGTACATGATGACATTTTTCAACACTGCAAAATGTAAAAGTTGATCCCATCCATTAGCCATATTCCATTTAGGATCTAATCCCGAAAGATAATTGATTGTAATACAACCACAAAGAAGCCATTTTCTAGAACCTTGAGTTTCATCTCCGCCCCCCATCAACCTTGCCACCAATGGATTAAACTATCCAAATTCAATCTTTTCCCATACCGGCGAATGATCAGCCCTTGTTGCTCCAGAAAGTATATGGATGGCTATAGCAGATTTCACCTAATCACCAATGATGTTCTATTCCCTTTCCTAGCATGACCTTCTCCAGCCCACCCATTTATTACTTTTGGAGGAGCCCGACACCTAGCTGTAGGGCTATGATTACCAAGGCCCCCAACTGATTCCATCCTTTGCAAAGAACCATCATGACCCCCCTGACAGTGGTTCGACCTTCTATTTCTCCTTCTATTCCCATGGCACCCATTTCAACCACGCTCATTTTAATTCACCCTTCTGCAAGCATTTGAATTTTGAAGCCAACCTTCATTTGCTGCCCTAGCTTGTAGTCACTTTGGAGAAACAACCATTTATGCATCCTTTTCCCATGCCTCCTTTTCATTGGTAGGCCTCCCTTGTGAGCCACCTCACAAATTGTTGTGTGCCTCCTCCATGAACCCTATAATAAATAATCTATTAATATTATATATATTATATTATTTTAATATTATGTAATATAACATAATAATAAATAATAACTATAATAGTTTTATATTTATATTTAATCATTTTTATTAATATTTTATATTATATATAATATAATAGTATAAGATATAAATCTATATATTATAATTATATTATATTTGATGTAAATTGTATTATATAAGATAGATATTATATATTAAATATATTATATTATATTTGTATTTTAATTCAATTTGTACTATATAAAAATCTATTAATTATTATTTTTTGGTCAATAATAGAGTGAATTTTATTAATAAAAAACAAATTACAATTTAGCTTGTGTTACATTCCTATTTTAAGCCCTTTTCAAATAACCCAAGTCTCCCCTAAAACACCCCTAACCTTATCAATGAAACATACAATAATCAATTCAAATAAAGTTTCCTTACAGTAGTGAAGGCTCCACATTCAATCCCTGAAAAACCCAAAAAACACCACTAACCTCTAAAAGAGACCTATTAACAGGTCATAAGAATGGAGCATTACTTGGTCTTCCCTTCATCTAATATCTAAGAATCATGGCAAAATATTTCTTCTTAGCTTTTTTTGCTTTCATTCCTTTGACTATATGCCAGCCATCTTCCACCCTTCCAACCTCCTTCTGCCATTTCAATGATTTTTCATGTGGGCTCTGTGGAACTTCATTCACGAAGCCATCTACTTGTTGGCTCTATGCATCAACCTTATGCTTTCCATATTCTTTCTCTTATGGCCTCACCCCACCTTTTTTCTCCTAAAATTCTGGTGTTACTTCCCCATTCTTGGATTCCTTTACTCCTCCCTGAAAAACCAACATTATCACTATTAATAGCTAGATTTCCTTCCAGTCATGGGGCCTCACTAGCATGTTGTTGTTCCTTTTGTATAGTTTCATTTACTCCACCCTTTCCTTCCTTTCCTAGAGCTCCAAGTCTCAGACCCTCCTCTTCCCTTCCTTTCTCCTGAGGGTTCCCCTACTTCTGCTTCTCCTTGTCTTTCTCCACTATGTAGTGCTGAGGTGCGGTGTCCTTCCACCATGAAGAAAAATTATTTGTCCTAATTTTTGAAAATTAAGCTGCCAAGTGCCCTATTTTATAACAAAATGTACACCTAAAGGGTATCCCCTCATAATCTAGGGGCTGCACCCAACATCCTTTCGAAGTTTGTAACCATATTTCTTTCAGAAGCTCTCTAGACACATCCATTTCCACTAGAATCCATGCAAAAGTAGAATGCAGTAGATTTGAGGACCCTTCATCCACCATTAAAAATATTCCTAAAGAGTTCCCTATAGCCTCCAAGAAAGAATCAAACCAAAATTGTAAGGGAAAATTAGGAAGTCTTACCGAGAGAGGAACCCACTCAAACACTTTAGTAGTTGGGCTAAAATTCGGGTGCCATGGCTTTAGCAGTAGTGTATATTTTTCTTCCCAATCCCAGTGATAATCACAGAGGATCTTGTTTAAGTCCTATTCCTTTTCAAAAACAACAATGAAAAAACCTTTAGCCATAGGGTAGATTTGGAAATACCCTTCCAGAATAGGCATCCAATGGTTAGAGATCCACTGATGGAGTTCAAAAAAAATTGGCCAAAAGCCCCTAAACCTCGCAATCAAACCTAACCTTGCAAAAAAATTCTCATTAAAAGGAACCTCTTGTTCCAGTTCGTCATCTAGCTCCATTGTGTTTGATTTAGATGAAGGGGGAATAATTTCCCCTCCATCCCTTTCTATCATTGCTTTATTTGAGAGCTTCCTCTTCTGAGAGGGATATGTACAATTCCTCCCAATCTCAGGTGCCTTAAATCTAACAACACCAATAACCCCTATGATGAAATCCATTACTTGTCCATTGCTTTGATCCTGCAATATAGATTAGTCTCCATCTTTTCATCTGGATCCGTCACTGTTGTGGTTTGGTAACTACTCTACAGTCGTTGTTTGGTTGCCCTGGCCAATGTTCTTAATGCTGCAGCCTCCTTCAAGTTGAAAACCATGGGATTTTCCTTGAGAATATCTTCCCAAACTAGAAAAATCCCTAGCTCTCGTAGGATCCCATAGGTTACCGTTAGATTCCATATTTTGATCTAAAAATATATTAATTATTAATTATAATAAATTAGATTTATAGTTAATAAATTTTTAGATTTGCAGTTAATAGTATTTTTTTGGTACGTAAATGGGAAATTTTATTGATCATAAAAAAAGAGTTACATACACCTAGTGGAAACCATGTGTCTCATCATTGGTTCAACATGCCTTGCTATCAACATGACCAACCCATACCCACAAAAAACCTAGCCACCCCAACCAGGGACAATAGATACTATAGAGACAAAAAAAATTGATGTTTGACATGTTGCTCTTTCACCACCCATAGTTGGCCCTGTCAATGCCATAACCTCGCCACCAAATTCCCATGGTTGTCACCCAATAGGAGACCACCCCAACACCCACCATTATAGATCCAAAAAGAAGCCAAAAACCAAAAGTGTAATCACCAACTCACTTGTCCATAGCCATGCTCTCCGCCACCAAGTATTCTCAAAAATTCCAATGCCAATCCACATTGCTCATTAGCTCAAGATATAGGTGGCACTTCAGGAAGATGAGGCCGCAACTAGCCCTACTTCTACACTCTTGAAGAGCCTCCCTCTTCAAGTCCAAAATAAATTAGCAATGTCACACTGGGACACTCAGAAAATAGTGCTTTGTGCATATCTCTCGGCTGAGGTAGACCAACACCAAGCTTTGCAATTATGATCACATCCTCCACACCACCCAAAAAATTGTTCATTATTATCTTTCGTGCCATTAAGAGGGTGATGGACTTGGGGACTTCTAGGTCGAGGAGTGAGGCAATGAAATGTGATGCTATGTTCATGTTTGTATTGTATCTCTTTGCAGTCTCCAATAGTCACTCCCTAGAAGCAGTTGGGCCACCCCAAGGACCAGAAGGTCCCAATCCTTGAAGACAAATTTCATCCTACTACAAGAGATGTGGTTGTAGAAAGCCTGTAACACCCCGTCGTGCAAACCCCAAAGGACAACTAAAAACACAACATTTTTTTATTAAACATAAATATTGAACACTAAGTTTACTAATTCATATAACATAACTAACGATTACTAGATAAATTCCTAAGTCCTTTTGGGTACATGAGGTAACATTACACAAACTAATCCTTAACAAAATTTGATAGATATAATAACCAATTCCATTATCGAATCTATTCATTCACATTACTTCAATTTTAAACATTAATAAATGATAAAGAATGTGACAAGAATAAAGCATATGAAAACCATACATGCATTTATAATAAATAAAAAATGGAAAAATAATGAACATATTTCCACAGATACAACATAACATTAATGATATTTACAACTATATTTCAAGAATGAGTTACATAGTGGGATTATACATTACATCAGTTTTCTAGTACATCACATTGAAAAATTATATAAGATTACATCATAAGTCTCCCCAAAACATGTGGGAGTAATACATCATTACACTAAGTATAACTAAAGTACAAGTATACATCTAGTAACATGCAAACTCTAGATCAAGTTGTATATGCAAAACTCTGCACTGAAAGGTACAACTGCATGACAGGGGACCCAACGGGGTGCATAGCACATTCCACCTGACCACCCCCATGCTAGGAATAAATAAGGAGGGATCCCTAACCAAGAACATCCAAACAGAATACACAAGACTTACTCCAACATGAAAATAAAGAGAACACAAAATAAACATAACATCAAAAGACTACTTCTAGAGGCTAGAAAAATAATAAAGAATCAAGGTAATGCTAGAGGAGAGTGTCATTGCACAGTCCTATATGGGTTATCTTGAATGCCTTTCTCTAGGAACTGGCCCCCATCTATGGTTATCCTGATAGCCTCTCTAGGCATCGACCCCATAGGGTGACTCGTGTGGAACCGTTAACCTCTCATGGAGACAAGGCAACAATATTTCCAACCACGACCTTCTCAGCCCACCCTTAGTCTGTCAAAGCCCTAATCGGGTGGATGAGGCATCCTTAATTATCTTGTTAATGTTTTTACTACCCAACCCCCTAATTAATTAATTAAGTTATCACTTGTTACTCTAACTATAACGTGGGTTATCCTGACAACCCCTTTGTGTGTCGATGCCCACATAGAGCCACTCTCCCTAGAAGCCCAACCACAACATCAAAACTCCAAGGGGTTGTACCAACACAAGAAATTGAATCTCAAAATGGAAACATTCGCGAGGAAAAATCATCTCACCAATCATCATAGGCACAAACAATCATGAAATGGGTACAACCCCAGTGTAAACATACAACCCAAGTGTAAACTCAAAATCACAATTACAGTCACCAGTATCAAAACAATAGACATAGAAATAACCACAAACTTTCCATGCCTCTAGAAGACCTAAACAAAAACCTTAACTCATGTAGAAGGGTTAACTAATTTAAGGGTTTCCCACATGAACATAATCCATTCAAGCGAACAACAAATGACTCAATGAAATTCAAGAGTTAATCAGTTACACAACTTAAATATTTCATTATTAACGTGAGTTTTATATAACTCAATAAACACCATTTAAAATAACTTCTTGCACAATTTCTACCATGAATTATAAACAACCAATTTACCCAACATGTTAAATTTTAATAAAAATTCATTCGACTTAATTAATTAAAAATGGTTGTTTCTAATTTTAGACAATCACATCATAAAATCAAGCAGTATAATGAACATCATATGTTGTTTCCATAATTTCAACATAACATATAAATATACATACATATATATCTATATTGATACATATATATCTATATATATACAAATATATATAATACATATATATAATATATATATATATATATATATATTCATATATAATCATATATTTGAACCAACATTTTAAATTAATAACATAACCATGATATATTCTATATATATATTTATATATACATATATATATATTAATATATATATATTATATATATTATATATATTATATTAATTAAATAAAAACAAAATAAACAAAATTTAATTTAAATAAATTTTAAATTTATAAAAAATGATTTTTTAAAAAAGAAAAATACAGACGCGAGGGAAGCCACAACCCCATCCAGGGTTGCGCCCAGCAACCCGCAGGTTGTTGTGCATAGCCGTGGGTGGCTGCATGTAGTGCCCCCATGGGCTTTACACAGCAGGGGCAGGGGTTGGGTACGACATCATCGTACCTCCCCCAACCAAATTTATATATATATATTATAAAAATCCTTTGAAAAAATTTACACAGAGCCCCTTTAATCTGATACAACTTTTTCTTTGTAAAAATAATAGAATTTATTTTTTGTTCAGATTGACAAATCAGTAAATACAGACATATATATATTTAGCATATATGTGTGTGTATGTGTGTGTGTGTTTTAATAAAAACTTCTCATATTCTCACAAATAAAATATAGATCTGGGCATACATATTTTAACAACATAAATTTATTTTTCTCTAGAAAATGACAAATTCTCCAACCAAGTATTAATTTTTTTTCACAAACACAAAGTACAAACATGGAAGACAAGATATTTTCGTTTTCATCCATAAATAAAAAAAAAATAACAGTAAGAGAGGAACATGGAGTCCTACATTTGGGGTTGAAGCAACAAGCACAACTCCTCTTCCTTTTCGAAAACACAATCTTCACAGACTCCTTTCTTCTTCCTTAGTAATTTCTTCCCCAATCTATTCTTTCAAGCTCAATTCTCAATAATTATTTTCTTTTACAACAAAGAACAGAGAAGCACATTATTTTTTCCAAAAAAATCCCTTGTTACTTCTCCAGAACCACCAAAAATACCTATGAATAAGAATTCTTCTTTTTCCCAAATAAAATAAAGGAAACTTCTTTCTTTTTCCAAAAGTCCTCAACATGCTTTGGTCCTTGTTTTTATCTTTTTTTATTTTAAAGCTCACAGTTATCCCTCAAAATTAATTAAAAATTCCTTTATCTTAACATTTATCATCAACATGATAAAAATAATTAAATTTTCTTATTTTATTTTTGCAAATGATAATTTTATAATTATCAACACTTTTATTTGTTTAATTTATTTATTTATCCCTTTAAATTAATTAAACAACTTTAATTTAACAATCCTTTAATTACAATATTTTAAATCTAATAATTGATAATATAAATTAAATAAAACTATTATTCTATTAAGAATTATCAACTATAAACATTAATTAAATTACACCTAAAATTGAGATTAATTAAATAACAAATATTCACAAATTAAATTAAATAACCAACACCAACCAATACAGAAACAAAGACGGGATCGTGGACAATGACACTGTCAGACTCACAATGGGGTGATGAACTTGGGACGGGGACACTTCCTTATCAGCTCCCTTTTTCAACATCATACCCATTGGGTTTATGGGACACGATCAAGCCTACCAGGCAAGTGGAGTTGGTGTCTAGTACATGCATCCTGCATGGAAACAATGTCAAGTAGGATATAAATATCCAATATAGACACACCGTGAAAGGTAGTTGCGGGGTAAAAGGGCACTTGCAAGAGAGTGATGCTACTTGTCCTTTCACCAAGACCCACTAGCAAACACATCAGAATCCATAAACAAACATTAAACCATAACATCACCACATATTATTAAAGAAAGCCATAACATATCCAAATAATATGATCACCACATAATGTATCATCAAACATCATAAATAGTATCATGTGCATCAAACCAACTAAACAGTAAATCACACAAATCAATCTAGTGAAATAATCACCATCACAAATCTCAGAACATAACTCAACACAAAAGAGTATCTAAAAGTATTAGCAACACGAGGGGTATTACAAAGCCCAAAGCTTGTGCATGGCTCTCAGTTTGACCAGAGCTTTCATAGCTACTTGACACCAAAAGGAAAATCGATGGTTGGTTTATAATTTTCTTCCCCACCCACAAAGCATGATAGATTATCATCACCCTTGACAGCTATAGACACTGGCCAAAGGGTACCACAACAACTGCCTCGTCTGACAAGTGTCTTCCATGGAAGAGAAAAAATTAATTAATGTTGATCCCCCTTACCACACTTCTCCACCGCACCTAATCGAATGTCACATGATTATGGCTAATAAATTTTATTATAATGATATTATAAACAATAATAAATAATATTTATTATGAATATATGAATTTAATCCTTAAATATTTTATATGATATCTATAATTATTGAAAAATTAATTTAAAATAAAATAAAAAATATTTCTATAATTACAAAATAATAGTAAATCAATCTATAAATTATTATGTAATATTAAGTAGAATTTAAATGATACATATTATTGATTATTAATTTTAAAATAATTTAAGTATATAATAATAATGCTTATTAATTTATATATATTATTATACAATATATAATAAGATTTAAATATTATAAAATATAATAATATAATTAATTTATATAATATAAAGTATAAGTTAATCATTTCATATCATAAGGTAAGTTTATTAATTATAAATTTTTTGAATTTATATTTAATAATTATTATTATGGAATATAATATAAAATAATAATAGAAATAATTTAATTTGTATAATTATAATATATATGATTTAATTTATATTATATAAAATATATATTGTATATTAATTATATATTATATTTAATATTAAACTATAATTATAATTAATAGTATATATAATTAAATTTGTATTATATAAAATATATATTGTATATTAATTATATATTATATATTATATATTATATTGAATTACTTATAATTAATTATATTATAATTATATATTATATATAATATATAATTATGGTCAAGTATATATTATAAATTATTAATAATAGGTATTATTTACTATAATATTTTTATTATCATTCATATATTAATAAATATATATATATAGTTTATAGGAAGTATATAATTGTGATATCTGATTTGAATTATGTTGTCTTAAATATATTTTTTTGAGTAATATGTAGTAATATTGTTTTTTAAGAAAATTGACATTCTGTCCAATAATTCTCTATTTCAATCCCTACCATGATTGGTCAAATAACATGGTTTTCATAGTTATAATGAGATATACATGTGACTATCTAAATCTTCTTTTAAAAGGAAAATTCAAGTCATTAAAAGTGGGCTTTTTGGTGTCCTTCACAATATGTAAATTGTAGGGGTCACTCAATCCATGTGAGTCCCACTATGTAGAAAAACAATTATAAATAGTTTCCATTTTATCTATCCCTCTTTTTTATTTCTTATATTTTTCTCTCATGTTCCATTTTTTTTTTTTTTGTCTTTTCCTCTCTCTTTCAATCTCTATCTCCCTCTATATCTCACTTTATATAAATCTCTATCCCTCTTCATCTATCTATCTACCTCTATTTCTAAAACTAAATAAGTATGAGAATAAAATTAATTTTTATTTATTTATCTAAAAGTTATTTTGATTTCCCCTACAACTATTCAAGAATGGTTTTTAATTTATATTTCGTATTCAATCATGATTTTTATTTACTTAAGAATAATAAATTGAACAAATTTTTAACAAGTAAAATATCTATAAATTAATTCTAAGTAAATAAATGATGTGAATAAAGTAATATATTTTTTAATAATTTGCAAATAAATAAAAGTATCTCTTTGATGAAAATAAAGTAAATATAATAAAAATATATTTTAAGTCTTCAAGTAAAGTAAAATCATTAATTTTTTATATAAATATACTTAAAATATTATTTTGTTTCTCACTTTAAAAATAAATTTTATTTATTTAAGGTTAATTTTTATTTACTATAAAAGTATATTAACAATAACCAATTAAACAAAAACAATTATAATAATATATTTATAAAATCAAATACTAACAACTATTTTATTTTACCCCTCCCTATATAGAATTTTCTTCCTCTCTACCTCTTCTCTTTTGAAGATCAATTAAACTACTGGATTTTTTATATGCTAATTTAGTTTGTACTATATAATTTGATATTTTTTAATTATAGAACATAATATAATAATAAATAGTTAATTATATTATATATAATTTTATTTGTATTATACAAATATAATATATTTTGTACTATATTTATATTTTAGTTTATTTATATTAATTATAGACATTAATTATTATTTATCATAATTTAATATTTATATTTAATAATTTTATTTATAGAATATAATATAAAATAATAATAATTTAATTTAATTTGTTCTAAATAAAATATGTATCATTTTTATTATATTAAAATAAAAATATATATTAATTATAGTAAATTAGAGAATATAATATAAAATAATAATAATATATATAATTTATAAATAATCATTTGTATTATATTGAATTAATAACTAGAATTATTTTACATTTGTATTTAATAAGTTTTATTATAGAATTTAATTTTTATATATAATATTATATATAATAAGAAGTATGATTATATTATATATAATTAATTTGTATTATATAAAATATATATTGATAATAATTTTAGTAATATATACTAGCTTATCTATCTTAATATATTAATCTATATATTATACGCTGAGAGATTTCATTTTTGAGGCATATTTTTTTCTTCTTTTTTATTTTTTTAATTTAAAAAATATGCCTCAAAAATGAAATCTCTCAGCGTATAATATATAGATTAATATATTAAGATAGATAAGCTAGTAGCCGTCACGGCATGCATAACACATTGAATAAATTAATATATTTAGGGTTATTATTAGAGTTAGCATTTAGGATTAGGGTTTATATCATGGTTAGGGTTAGCATTAGGGTTAGGGTTTGGTTTAGATTTATTATTATGATTAGGGTTAGGGTTTAGTGTTAAGGTTGGGTTTATGGTCATAGTTAGTGTGAGAATTATGTTAGGGTTAGGGGTAGAATTATGGTTAGGGTTAGGGTTTGGATTATAATTATAATAGGTTTCAGATTAGGAATAAGACTTTGGTTAGTGTTAAGGGTAGGGTTGGAATTACTATTAAGGTTTGGATTGGAATTATAATTAGGGGTAGGGTAAGGATTTATATTTGGTTAGGGCTATGGTTAGGGTTAGGGTTAGGGTCAAGGTTAGGACTAAGGTTAAGATTAGCATTAGGGTTAGGATTTGGTTTAAGATTATGATTATGGTGAGGGTTAGGGTTTAGACTTATGATTAGGGTTATAGTTAGTGTTAGGGTTTAGTGTTATATATTGAATAAATTAATATAATTAGGGTTATGATTAGGGTTAAAATTTAGGGTTGGAATTAGGGTTAAATTTTATATCATGGTCAGGGTTAGCATTAGATTTAGGGTTAACCATTTAGGATTAGGGTTTAGCATTTAGGTTTATGATTATGGTTAGGGTTAGGGTTTAGGCTTATGGTTATGGTTATAGTTATAGTTATGGTTTAGTTTTAAGGTAAGTGTCAACATTAAGTTTATGGTTAGGTTTAGAATTTTGTTCTATGGTTAGGATTATGTTTAGGGTTTTCATTAATGTTTGGGTTAGGGTAAGAATTATGGTTGAGGTGAGGAAATGGGTAGGATTGAGATTATTATTAAGATTATGATAGAATGATAGAATAATAGTTATCATAGATTTAAGTTCAAGATTAGGATTAGTGTTAATGTTAGAGTTCAATATTAATGATAGATAAGCTAGTTTATAGTGGCAACGCAACTATCACTAACCTAAACCCGAACCCTAATACTAACCATATTTCTAACCCTAACTATAACCTTAATACTAACCCTAATCCTAATTCTATCTCTAACCCTAACCCTAATCCTAATCCCAATCCTAAACCTAACCCTAATTAATGTAATGTTGACTCCATCATAGCACTAAATTTAACCTTAACCCATTAAACTATATTAAGTCTATTTAAACCCTAACCCTAATTATGTCATAACCCTAACTCTAATTGAACTCTAGCCCTAATTTTGAAAGACATTGCTCCACTCACAGAAACCTCAATTCTAATCCTAATTTTACCTATAACCCTAACCCTAACTCTAATCCTTACACTATCTCTAATCCTAACCCTAACCCTAACCCTAATATGAATACAAACTACAACCCTAATCCCAATTCTAACTCTTAACCATAACCTTAATCCCAATCCTAACCCTAACCCTAATTGATTTAATGTTGGCTCCATCATAACCTAACCCTAACCTTAACCCTAATTAAACTATCTTAAGTGTATTTGAACCATAACCCTAATTGTGTCATAACCCTAACTCTAATTGAATTCTAGCCTTGACTTAGAAAGAAATTTCTCCCCTCACAAAATCATCAATCCTTATCCTAGTTCTATCTCTAACCCTAACCCAAACCCTAATCTTTGCCCTATCTCTAACCTAACCCCAACCCTAATTCTATCTCTAATTGTAACCTAACCCTAGTCTTCACTCTATCTCTAACCAAAAACCTAACCCTAAACCTAATCATAACAAAAAACTCAACCCTAAACCTAATTGTATATCTAACCCTAACACTTACACTAATCTTTACCCTATCTCCAACCATAACCCTAATCGTAACCCTTTTTATAATGCTAATCCCAACCCTAATCCTAATTTTATCTTTATGCCTAACCCTAACCCTAATATTAGCACTAACCTGTACCCTAATCCTAATTCTATTATTAACTCTGCTCCTAATTCTATCTCTAACCCTAACACTGACCCTAATCCTAAACCTATCTATAACCCTAACCCTAACCCTAATCATAATCATAATCCTAACATAAACGCCAACTCCAATCCTAATCCTAATTTTATCTCTAACTCTAACCCTAGCACTAATTGTAACACTAATCCTAATTCCATTGCTAACCTTAATTGTAACCCTACTTCTAATTTTATCTAAATAACCCTAATTCTAATTTTACTTAAATAACCCTAACCTAATCCTTACACTATCTCTAAGCCAAAGCCTAAGCCTAACCCCAATTTCAACACAAACCACAACCCAAATCCTAATTCTATTTCTATCACTAACCTGAACCCGAACCCTAATCCTAACCCTAACCTTAATACTAACCTTAATCCTAATTCTATCTCTAACCCTAACCCTAATCCCAATCCTAAACCTAACCCTAATGTTGGTCGTATCTCTAACCTAACCCCAACTAATCCTAACCCTAACCCTAATTCTATTTCTAATTGTAACCTAACCCTAATCTTCACTATATCTCTAGCTAGAACCCTAACCCTAAACCTAAATCTATCTCGAACCCTAACACTTACCCTATTCTTTACTCTATCTCTAACCATCATCCTAATTGTAACCCTTTTTGTAATGCTAACCCCAATGCTAATCCTAATTTTATCTTTATTCCTAACCCTAACCCTAATATTAGCACTAACTCGTACCTTAATGTTGTTTCTATTTCTAACCCTGATCCTAATTCTATCTCTAACCCTAACACTAACCCTAATCCTAACCCTATCTATAACCCTAACCCTAAGCCTAACCATAATCATAATCCTAACATAAACACCAACCCCAATCCTAATCCTAATTCTATCTCTAACCCTAACCCTAACCCTAACCCTAACCCTAACCCTAACCCTAACCCTAATCCTAATTCTAGTTCTAACCCTAATTGTAACCCAAATTCTAATTTTATCTTTAACCCTAACCCTAACAATAATCCTTACACTATCTCTAAGCCTAACCCTAACCCTAACCCTAATCTGAACATGAACCACAACCCTAGTCCTAATTCTATTTCTATCACTAACCTGAACCCAAACCCTAATCCTAACCCTATTGCTAACCCTAACTCTAACCTTAATACTAACCCTAATCCTAATTATATCTCTAACCCTAATCCTAATCCCAATCCTAAACTTAACCCTAATTAATTTAATGTTGACTCCATGATAGCCTTAACTCTAACCTTAACCCTAATTAAACCATCTTAAGCCTATTTGAAACCTAACCCTAAATGTGCCATAACCCTAACTCTAATTGAACTCTAGCCCTAACTTTGAAAGACATTACTTCCCTCACAGAAACCTTAATCCTAATCCTAATTCTATCTTTAACCCTAAGCCTAACCTTATTGTTAGTCATATCTCTAACCTAACCCTAACCCTAATTCTATTTCTATTTGTAACCTAACACTAATCTTCATTCTATCTCTAGCCAAAACCCTAACCATAAACCTAATCATAAAAAAAACCTCATCCCTAAACCTAATTCTATCTCTAACCCTAACCTTTACCGTAATCTTTACCCTATCTCTAACCATCACCCTAATTGTAACCCTATTTGTAATGCTAACACTAACCCTAATCCTAATTTTATCTTTATGCCTAGCCAAGTAACCCTAATATTATCACTAATCTGAACCCTAATTCTAATTCTATTTCTAACCTTGATCCTAATTCTATCTCTAACCCTAATCCTAACCCTATCTCTAACCCTAACCCTAAGCCTAATCATAATCATAATCCTAACATAAACCCCAACCCCAGTCCTAATCCTAATTCTATCACTAACTCTAACCCTAACCCTAATCCTAATGCTAATTGCAATAGTAATCCTAATTCTATTTCTAACTCTAATTGTAACCCTAATTCCAATTCTATCTTTAACCCTAACCCTAACCTTAATCCTTACACTATCTCTAATCCTAGCCCTAACCATAATTTGAATACAAACCACAACCCTAATCCTAATTCTATTTCAACTAGTAGCACGAACCCGAACCCCAATCCTAACCCTATTTCTAACCCTAACCATAATACTAACCCTAATCCTAATTCTATCTCTAACCCTAACCCTAATCCTAATCCTATCTCTAACCTTAACCCTAACCTTTACTCAAACCCCAACCCTAATCCTAATTATATCCCTAAGCCTAACCCAAACCCTAATCTTGACCCTATCTCTAAACATAATCCTAACACTAATCCTAATGCTAACCCAATCGTAATCCTTATTATATCGCTAGCCATAACCCTAACCCAAAACCCAAATCCTAACCCTAACTCTAATTAATTTAATGTTCGCTCCATCATAACCCCAAGCCTAACCTTAACTCTAATTAAACTATCTTAAGTCTATTTGAACCCTAACCCTAATTGTGTCATAACCCTAACTCTATTTGAACTCTAGCCCTAACTTTGAACAACATTGCTTGCCTCACCCTAGGTGAGAGAAGATTGCTTTCTATCCATTATTTTCTATTCAAATTTTCATATTTTCTTTCTCATTGTTATTTTTATGGTCTTATAGTATCCTTCTCTTTAATTAAAGTGGAAGTTAATTTATTGTGAACCAAATTTGATGTTTGTGGTGTCATTTTGAATGAGATAATCAATAGCATACACTAAAAGAGCTCAAATTCTAAAACATGTAAGATGCATATTTATTCTAGGGATTTTGGAATGCATCCTAAAAGAACTCGAAGTTGATGTAAATAAATAAAAGTTATACATGTGTATACTTTTATAATTACTTCACAAAAGACTTAAAAGTACAATAAATATTAGTGACTGTATTGCTTTTCATCTTTCTATATAACTTCAAAAGTGCAGTGAGGCTTTTACAGTATTTCTTGTTACCGTTATACACGACACTTTTTATCCCTATTTCAATTGAGTTGTAAAAAACATTAATTTCTAGGAGGAAATGGAAAAAAAATTGATATGTAACAAAAATAATTATAAATATATTTGACGAAGATAAAGATATACGATTCTAGGGATATGCATATTTGAATAGAATGGTTCTCAAATGGGAGAGAAAAAAGTGTTTCACCAAGACCTCGACATATGCATTCAAAAATGGAGTTCAGATAGTTAAATTATTATATTGAAAGGTGTCATGGTTAAATTGTCAGTCTATATTTAATGCAGCTCAGTTCCATTGCTAAATTGCTAGAAAGAGTATGTGCCAATTTGATGTCATACCTTATGCTAATAGCGTTAGCCATTAACATGGAAAGTATGACCATCCTCAGAGCCGTTTGTGAGACTTATGGAGGCCTACCTACTATATCTATATCTATAGAGAGAGAGAAAAATATGTTGTGGTTAAAAATAACCATATGTTACAGAAATTACCTGAGCAAGGGTATAGAGAGATAACAATGAAGAAATTAATTATGGAACTACATTTCCATCTCACCATCTTCCACGCGCAACCGACCAAGGAAAAGACTTCAAGATTGTAATATCAACACTTAGAATACTAAAGGTTGATTTTTGTTTGAGATCCCAAAATCGAATCTCAATATCTTTCATTACAGTTTAAATTTAGTCATCAAGTGAAGATTTTTAGAATAAATTAATTAGAATCACGATTTTTACATAGCCAATAGCCTTGCTGACATAGCCGCCTATAGCTGACTCACACCATCCACATTGAATCCTATTTCAACTGCTCAATATAATTTTGTAAGCTAACTCATTGCTACAGTGTGTATTGTATTTATTGCAAATTCATCTATAAATAAATGCTCTGGCCTGTGTTTCTATAGCACTCCGCTTTGCTCCAAATTCTTAGTGTTTATTTTCTTCTTTGTTTCTCAGTTTGTCTTCAAAATTAAATTAAAGGAAATTATTTCGTACTTCAGACGGCAGCAAAATATCATTAGAGCTATTAGTGATATAGTTTCGGTGATTAGACACAACCCCCAAAAACTATAAATGCTCAACCTGTTTGAATCGACTGTTGCTCCGGGACTAACACACATAGTGTCATTGAAATACATTGCTTCAATTTTATACATTTCTTTATCCTCTGAGAGGGACAAAACGGCCCTGGAAATGTCTGAGAGCACAGGAGAACCTTTGGGGAACACCTACACCAAAAGCATATCTAAGATTTTTTTCGTAAAAATGAATTAAAAAAATGTTGATGAATATAATTAAGGGGAACTCACAAAACCTAAACTGTCGGTTCTGTAGGCAGGCCCCACGAATGTATATCCTGTATCACCAATTTTTTTTGCCACTCTATCAGTTTCATGTTACGCTGTGTAAATGCAAATGAAAAAGAAAATGAAGGACGAATACCTTTTTTAGCGAATTTCACTTGATGATACTCTTGGCGTAGGGCACAACACTCACAGAGGCAATAGACAAGGAAGTCAGAGGTTCGATTTCCGGGAAGCTACAGTTTCATTCTCAGTCTCTCTCTGTACCCACACGAATAGCAACAATGCAGACCCAGTAATAACAATACACAGTACACGTTGCTTTTCATCACACACGCCACTGGTACACTGACACCCAAAAAATGTTACACCCACATTATAATAACAATTAAAAGAACAAAACAAAAATCCCACCAGTTGCTTACACGCCGAAGCATCATCTGCAAAGCGGGCAATGCTTCCGAAGGCAATGCACAGTGCGATTACTGACATACAGCCAGCGCTAAAATGGCATTACCAGCTCAATACATAAATACATGTACATTTATTTACATACATATTCACATAAATCTTTGAAATTACATGTGCAACGATCTTCACGACAGTCGAAAATCCTTGCATTCCAGGAATTATAGTGGTAAGCGCTAGGATTTATTGCAGGAATGAAATGACAGCATTGCGGGGAATAGAACTCCACCTCTCACTCCTTCATCCTTGCCCTTCTGTGGCAGAGCAGGGCCGGACTTGGGATCTGTTACTTCGTAAGAGCTTTCCATCTTTCCCCAGCTTGGTAAAATAGATGGGCGCGTAGAGTGGAGTGGTGTTAAGAGGTGTGTAAAAGGGGAAAAGTACATGCGAGGCAGACATTCGGGAGGCGTCACTTCTTGGAGCTGTTTCAAATATTTAAGCTGCCACCACTATACTCGTCCATCGTAGAAAATCTGACACTAATAAGCACCCGCCTCAAATGAAAACATTATTACCAGAATACGAATAGCCTCCCACTACAGAATAGGAAGGGTTTCTTTTTCCTAAGACCGTTATTTCTGCTGGGCTCCTATAGGGGCCGTGCTGCCACTGTAGGGTTACGCCTCTCGGCATAATTAAATTACTTATAATTAATTATATTATAACTATTTATTATATAATATATTAATAAATATATAGAGTATATATTTATTATAAAGTTTATAGAAAGTATATAATTGTTAGTCCATGTCAATAGACAGGTTACTATTGCAATCATTTGATATACATTTGCTATGCTGCGCTCGCCAATTATATTCTATTATTTAAACATATTACTTTCTATTTGTATAGTTTCAATTTTAAAACTTATTTTTTATATTTAAAAATTAACATTTATATATTTTTCTATTTATTTAAGTAACTCTATAATTCATTTTTCTTTAAGGAAATTAGGAAAATAGAATGACATAGATAGATTTAAAAATCATAGAATGCATAGTTAATACATTAAATGCCAGTGGGTTCAAGGGGAAGCTGTTGGAAGCGTTGGATGGCTACCCATGCTTATTGTGCTTTGTTTAGTATGGATTAATGCATTATATGGGAATGTGAAGTCTTTCTTTCTATTCATATAAACTTCAAGCTTTGGTTGCTCTATTATTGTTACTCCTACTCTGGATATCTTTGCTCGAGTGAAATCTTTCTTGAGGTGGGTTTTTATGTTTTTTTCTTACATTATTTGTCTTAATTTACATGGAAGTTTTTAGGTTTCTAATTAAAAAACTTACAAAAAAATCCCTAATTTTAATTTTTATGCAAGGAATTCTAAAAACTTTGTTTGTGTCTGTCCAAAACATGATCTTGTTGTCATCAATATTTTGTAGGGTTTCAAAATATGATGATTTTTAGTTTCAATTTTTTTCCTTTTCTACTAGTTTTTCTTATTCTCGAAGTAGTGTTACTATAGAACGAGGCATAAGCTAGTGGGATTTTGTAAGATTCAAAGCTACAATAGTCACACAGAGTTAGCGGATGGCAGTATCTCCGTTACGTTCATCAGAGAGCTGTAAAAAGTTTTAGTACACCCAAATCTTGGTCCACTTTACAAATGGGCTTATGATGAGGGCACGGCCTAAGACACAGAAAATAACCCACAAACAAGAGAATAATTTTATTATTCAGAAAATGGAACTTCTTACATGCAGAGGATCTCAATCCCCAAGTTCTACAACACATGCAAGTTACAGAAAGCTACAGAATAACCCTTTCACAATATGTGAGTTTGTCCCCAAAAAGTTACCCAAAAATTAGAAACCCGCCCATAAATAGAGCTCCTCATTAGTTTGGAGCCAAAACAACATTCAAATTTGAGTTTAGGCGGTTTGGCGCCGAAAATTTACAACATGAGGTTCAAATTTTAAAAGAGCATTTGCAATTGTATCTTCTAGAAAGTGTGCCAACTTCCCACGGCCATAATTTTTGATCTGGGCTCTAATTGGCAAACCGTTTGAACCGTTGGAAAGGTTTCAAAGTCAAAAACACACTCAAAATCTGCTACGCCAATTTCGGCAAGTTTCGGGGCCATTCCAAGAGCTCTAAGTGCCTCAAATCCAACTCAGAAGATTTTTCAGGTGCAAATCTGGGAAACTAAAACTGCAATATCTTTCAACCCAGGAATAGAAAATAAAAACCATAAATTGGGAATTTCATTATGATGAAAAGGGTATCCAAAAATGTAAAAACATCTAAAAACCAAGAAACTTAAAATTTAACTATTTTTGGGTGATGCAAGATTCCCCTTACACCACTGGATGCTCTTGCATCAGACACCCAGGGTAATTTGAGAAGTGATCCCATCACGTCTCAGATGGTTGAGGAAAACCCAACCAGTCAACCACTACCTTAGATAGCCTGGATGAATCTTCCACAGGCCTTCCTCTCCATTTCACCAGATATTCTTCATATTGCTTGTTTCTGGTACTCCTTCCCACAAGACTATCCAAGATTGCTTCAATTTCTTCCCTTTCTAAAGTAGGTGCTGGAATGTCATACTGCCCTATTGCTGGTGCTTCCACCATTCCACCTTCATGATACTCTATCAAATCTAAAATATTGAACACATGAGAAATGTTGATTCTATCAGGCAACTCCACCTCATATGTATTCCCTGAATCATGCTTCTTCAAAATCTTACAGGGACTGAATTTCTTCATCTTCAATTTATTATAGGTTCCCACAGGAAACCTTTCTTTCCTCAAGTGGACCATTACTTCATCGCCAATATGAAACTCCTTATACCTCCTCTTCTGATCTGGCTTAGCCTTATACTGCGTATTCATCTTGTTAATATGTTCTCTTACCTTCTCATGTATATCCTTGATGTGTTCTGCAAAATCTTCGGCTTCAAAACTTATTTTCTTCTCTTGGTCCATCTTCCTCAATTATGGAGCTATTCTGGGACTACCTCCATACACAATCTAGAACAGTGATCTACTAGTGCTTCTGTTACCAGAATTGTTGTAAGAAAATTCTTCCTGGGGTAAGATCAAGTCCCATTCCTTGGGTTTATCTCCTACCAAACATCTCAGTAGGTTACCTAGACTCATGTTAACAACCTCTGTCTTCCCATCAGTTTGTGGATGGTGTGCAGAACTGAACTTCAGCTTTGTCTTCAGCTTCTTCCACAAGGTCCTCCAAAACTACCCCACAAATTTGGTGTCACGATCTGAAACAATACTCTTTGGCAGACCATGTAGCCTCACCACCTCTTTGAAGAACAAGTTAGCAATGTGGACTGCATCATGGGTCTTCTGACATGGAATGAAATGTGCCATCTTCAAAACCTATCAACCACCACAAAACTAAATCATTCCTCGTTGTGTCCTTGGCAAACCAAGAACAAAGTCCATACTTATATCCTCCCACGGCCTCTCTGGTATAGGTAAGGGCTGATATAAGCCTATATTCTAGCTCACTCCTTTAGCCATCTGACATACCCTGCAGCTTTGTACAAACTTCTTCACATCTTGTGACAACTGAGGCCAATAATAATGCTCACTGATAATGGAAATGGTCTTATCCCGACCAAAATGTCCTACCATTCCTCCACTATGCTTCTCCTTTATCAGGTTCTCCCTCATGGAACTCCTCGGGATACACAATTGACTTCCTTTAAATAACATGCCATCCTAAATTATGAAATCCAACCACCTTGTCTGTCCACTGTAACAGGTTCCTTGCAAGCTTTCCAAGCCTCTGCAAAATCAGGATCTTCTGCATACAATGTCTTGAGTTCATTGAACCCAACCACTTTAATCTGCATCTTTTCATCAATGTATGCCTCCTACTTAAGGCATCTGCAACCATATTTGACTTCCCACTCCTATGTTTCAAAACAAAGGTATAACTCTGCAAAAACTCTACCCATTTCATATACCTCTGATTTAACTTTCCCTGACTATTTAGGTACTGCAAGGCCTGATGATTAGTATATAGAACAAATTCCTTTGGCAACAAATAATGTCTCCATTTCTTTAGTGCTTGAACTATTGCATAAAATTCTTGATCATATACAAAATACTTTCTCTTGACATCATTTAACTTTTCACTGAAATAGACAATAGGCTTACTTTTTGGCTCAACACTGCTCCAATGACACAAACCACTGGCATCACAATCCACCTGAAACACCATGTTGAAATCTGGGAGGGCTAAAACAGGTTGCTCTGTCACCTTCTGCTTTAGTAGTTCAAAACTTTTTTCCGCTCCAATACTCCACTTGAATTCTTTTCTATCCCTCTCATTGTTTAGTCAGGGGTCCACAAATACTACTGAAGTTTCTAATGAACTTTTTATAAAAAACTAGTCAAACCCTGGAAAGATATCACCTCAGTAGCAGTTCTTGGGGTAGGCCATTCTACAATAGCCTTCACCTTCTCTGGGTCCATCTTGAGACCTTCTGCTGAGACAATAAACCCCAAGTACACTAACTCCCTCTTCACAAAACTGCACTTCTTCAGATTAATCAACAATTTCTCTTCTCTTAACTTCTCAAAGGCTCTCCGAATATGCATCAGATGCTCATCCAACGTCTTACTGAAAATCAAAATATCATCTAAATGCACAATAACAAAACTTCCAAAAAATTCTTTTAGTACCTCGTTCATGAGCCGCATGAATGTGATCGGTGCATTGGTTAGCCCAAAAGGCATGACTAACCACTCATATAGGCCCTCTTTGGTTTTGAAGGAAATCTTCCATTCATCTCCCTCTCAAATCCGGATCTGGTGATATCCACTCTTCAGATCAATCTTTGTGAAATACTGAGCTCCATTCAAACAGTCCATTAGGTCATCCATCCTTGGCAGGGGAAATTTGTACTTAATTGTTATCTTGTCTATGGCTCAGGAATCTGTACACATCCTCCACTCCCCATCCTTCTTTGGTGCTAGTACTGCACATGGACACAAACTCTCCCGTATCAAACCCTTTCTCAACAACTCTTGAACTTGTCTATTCAACTCCTCATTTTCTGCTGGAGTCATTCTATGAGCTGCCTTATTTGGCAAACTGGCTCCAAGAATCAAGTCAATCTGATGAGTGATCTTCCTTATTGGTGGTAAACCCTTAGGTACATTATTAGAAACAATATCCTGAAACTCATCCAACATCCTAGAAAATTCTTCTGAAACCTTCTCACTATACTCCTTACTCACTCTAGGAATCAATGCATAACACACACGCTCATGCTTCATACCTTCTAAAAATTTTCTTCCATCTACATAACAAATTCTAGCACTACTGCATACCTTTTCTTCGGTCTCCTTCAGGGGTTTCAACTTGTGATGAACCCCATCTTTGTTAAGGAATAAGTGTTTGCATAACCATCATGTATAGCTTTCCTATCGAACTACCACGGCCTCCCCAACAACATGTGACATGCATCCATGGGGATGATATCATAGAGTACCTCATCATGGTAGCTCCCAATCTTGAACTTTACTAGGCACTGCTCATTGACCAAAACCTTTGTGGTCTTTCTGCAACCAGGCAATCCGATACGGATGCAGGTGCCTTTCCCTCTTCAGCTTCAACTTTGTGACCATCTCCTCTGACACCAGTTTATTAGTTCTTCCACCATCAATAATAACATCACAACATTTTCCTTCACACTTGCACCTTGTGCGAAATAGATTCTTCCTCTGTTCTAGTTCCTTTTCTTCAGTCACTAGGGCTCTCCTAATCACTAGGGTTTCTCCCCTTTCAGCATCATCTAAATGTTCAAATTGGGCCTCCTCATCTACATGCACAACCATTCCATGACCTTTTGGCCTTTTGTCTGCCCTTCCTTGGTGTTGTGGACATTCATAGGTTCGATGCCCTTCTTCACCACACTGAAAACACGTTCCTCTGAAACCACCTCTTCCAGATCCTTTTCCATATATCCCTTGTCCTCTACCTCTTTGATCACCACTGTTTTGATCACGAGGGCGGTAGAAGTTGTCATTCTTTTGGCTTCGGCTGGTACCCACATCTTCACTTTTCTTTTCATCATCATTTTGGCTTCCTGAAGGTCTTCCATTGCCCCTTCCGCTTTGACCTCCTCATCGTTTTTGCTTGCCATCAAATCTTTTGTTCAACTTCTCTTCCACCTTCAGAGCAAATTGATAAACATCCTCAATGGTGGTCATTCTGACTAGGCTTAACTCCTTCTGAATGCTCGGTCGTAACCCATTAAGATATTGGGATACCTTCTCCTTATTGGCCTCTGTGTGACCCATTCTGATGATTATCTTGTGAAAATATTTAGTATATTCTTTTCACGATCTACTCTTGCTTCAACCCTTGCAATTTCTACAACCAGATCTAACTCGTAGTCCACTGGTATGAACTGCTTCTTCGCTACCATGCGACCTCCCGGGTGATCTTGACTTTTTCTCTTCAATTTCTTTCCAACTGGACCTCTTTCCACCAAATAACATGGCCCTTTAGCTTCATTTTCACAAACTTAACCTGATCTGGGTCCTCTATTTCTTCATACTCAAAATATTCTTCTAGCTCGTTGATCCAGTCGATCAACTCTTCTGAGTTCAGACTTCTGGAATAATTGGGGACTTATGTTCTGGGTCTTTTCCTGATCTTCGAAATAGCACTTATTAGCCGCATTTGGTCTTGATCAATTGCTTCTTCTTCCTCTTCTACATCTAAACTTTCTTCCTCTCCTTCATCCTCACTTTCCTCCCTCAGGTTTAACCCTCTTCTCAACTACTCTTGTAACGCATCAATTTGTCTCTGGAGGGCTGCTAGTGCATCTCTTCCACCAGCATTTCTACCGCCTCAACCACCTATGGCACCACCATGCCTACCAAGCATCACTCTTGGAGGCATCTTTCTTGACTTCGACCCACAACCACGGTCCTGGTGTGAACTGCCTCAAGGTCGGCAATCTGTCCACACTCTCAAGAAAACCAAATCTGATACCACTTGATGAGGGCACGGCCCAAGACACAGAAAATAACCCACAAACAAGAGAATAATTTGATTATTCAGAAAATGGAGCTTCTTATATACAGAGGATCTCAATCCCCAAGTTCTACAACACATGCAAGTTACAGAAAGCTATAGAATAACCCTTTTGTAATATGCGAGCTTGTCCCCAAAAAGTTACCCAAAAATTAGAAACCCGCCCATAAATAGAGCTCCTCATTAGTTAGGAGCCAAAACAACATTCAAATTTGAGTTTAGGCGGTTTGGCACCAAAAATTTACAACATGAGGTTCAAATTTCAAAAGAGCATTTACAATTGTATCTTCTAGAAAGTGCACCAGCTTCCCGGGGCCATAACTTTTGATCCGGGGCTCCGATTTGCAAACCGTTTGAACCGTTGGAAAGGTCTCGAAGTAAAGAACGTGCTTGTAATTTGCTATGCCAATTTTGGAAAGTTTCAAGGCCATTAAAAGAGCTCTAAGTGCCTCAAATTCAACTTAAAAGATTTTCAGGTGCAAATATGAGAAACTAAAACTGCAATATCTGTTAACCCAAGAATAGAAAATAAAAACCTTAAATTGGAAATTTCATTATGATGAAAAGGGTATCCAAAAATGTAAAAACATCTAAAAACTGAGAAACTTGAAATTTAACTATTTTTGGGTGATGCAAGATTGCCCTTACACCACTGGATGCTCCTGCATCAGCTTATATAGTTAAAATAGTTGGTTCTCAAATGCATTTGTTAAATAGTTGGTGAAAATCAAATTCAAAAATCAGTGTAAAGTTTTATATTTTCTATATGTAAAATACCATTTTTAGTTCCATTTGTTTTCAGTTGTTAATCAATGAGGGAATGTATAAGATGCTTGCCTCAATTTTTAGGAAAAATTCCTATGTAAGATGTTTGATAATGCGAAACACTAAAATAATAATAATGTGCATCTACAACATTTTCTATTCTTTGATTGCTACTTCTTTTTATCTACCTAAATTGTGCATCTTGAGATTTTGTTGTTGAGAACATTCAAATAAAATAATTTTGGTGGGTTTGTTGAAGCAGTGCACATGGGTTTTATCTAAACAATATTCTTAATCATTTGTGAATAGTATTGACGAGGGAGCAAACCCGAGACACAGAACAATACTCACAAAATAGAGAATAATATTTTATTCAAAAATATGGAACTCTTACATGTAGAGGATCCCAAATCCTTGAGCTCTGTGATACATGCAAGCTATAGAAGTTTCAGAAAAAAATTACAGAAATTACAGAAAATCCCCTTTTCGCAACATGCGAACTCTTTTTCCAAAAAGCTACTCAAAAATCAAAAAATAGCCTAGAAATAGCCCCTTTTCCCTTTGGAGCAAAAAAAAACATTCGAGTTATGAGTTTTGGCAGTTAGGCACCAAAAATTACAAATTGAAATTCAAAAAATTAAGTCTTAATTTGAAAATTGGCAATTTTCCAAAAATCGGCCAACTTTCGAAAGCCATAACTTTTGATCTAGGACTCCATTTTTCGAACCGTTTGAACCATTCGAAAGGTCTTGGAGTGAAGAACTTGCTGAGAACCTACTCCGCTAGTTTCAACAATTTATGGGCCCGTACGAGACCGTTTAATGCCTCAAACTGGACTTGAAACATTTTTCAGGGCAAAAAGCATAAACTGGAACTTGAATAAATTTCAAACTGTGAATGATCTTGACCTGATTTTTTTTCCAAAGTGCTTATTTTTCCATCATGAACCTTACCATAATTTTTTTTCTTCCCAAGCCTTCAAATTCACACCTATTAAAAATAACAGTTGAGCAGAAAAAGCAAAAAGCAGTTCTAAAAGTTGGAAACTCTTATTTGACAAAAAGGGTATCTAGAAATGTAAAAACATCTAAAAAAAGAAAACAACATGAACATAAATGGAAAGCATCTTTTTGGGTGATGCAAGATTTCCCTCACACCACTGGATGCTCCTACATCAGACACCCAGGGTAATTTGAGAAGTGACCCTATCACATCTCAGATGGTTGAGGAAAACCCAAACTGTCAACCTCTACTTTAGACAATTAAGATGAATCTTCCATAGGCCTTCCTCTCCACTTCACCAAATATTCTTCATACTGCCTATTTCTAGTACTCCTTCCCACATGAGTATCTAGGATTTCTTCAATCTCCTCCTTCTCTGAAGTAGGTACTGGAATGCCACATTGTTCCATTGTTGGTACTTCCTCTGTGCCACCTTCATGATACTATGTAAAATCTAAAATATTGAACACAAGGGAAATGTTGACTCCATCTAGCAACTCTACCTCATATGCATTCCCTGATTCATGCCTCTTCAAAATTTTACAGGGACCAAACTTCTTCATCTTCAATTTGTTATAGGTTCCCACTGGAAACCTTTCTTTCCTCAAGTGGACCATCACTTCATCACCAATCTAAAACTCCTTATACCTCCTCTTCTGATCTGCCTTAGCCTTATACTGCATATTCATCTTGTTAATATGTTCTTTTACCTTCTCATGTATATTTTTGATGTGCTCTATAAATTTTTTGGCTTTGGTACTTTTCTTCTTCTCTTGGTCCATATTCCTCAATTTTGGAGCGGTCCTGGGACTACCTCCATACACAATCTGGAATGGTGATCTACCAGTTCTTCTATTGACAAAATTTATGTAAGAAAATTCTGCCTGGGGTAAGATCAAGTCCCATCCCTTGGGTTTATCTACTACCAAGCATCCCAGTAGGTTACCCAGACTTCTATTCACAACCTCAGTCTGCCCATTAGTTTGTGGATGGTGTGCAGAACTGAACTTCAACTCTATTTTCAACTTCTTTCACAAGGTCCTCCAAAAGTATCCAACAAATTTTGTGTCACGATCTAAGACTATACTCTTTGGCAAACCATGTGGGCTCACCACCACTCTGAAGAACAAGTCAGCAATGTGGATTGCATCATGGGTCTTCTGGAATGGGATGAAATGTGGCATCTTTGAAAACCTGTCAACTACCACAAATACTAAATCATTCCCTCTCTGTTTCCTTGGAAAACCAAGAACAAAGTCCATACTTATATCCTCCCATGGCCTCTCTGGTACAAGTAAGGGCTGATACAACACAGTATTATGGCTCACTCCTTTAGCCATGTGACATACCTTGCAACTCTGCACAAACTTCTTCACATCTTATGATAATTGAGGCCAATATTAATGCTCAGTGATAATGGAAATGGTCTTATCCCGACCAAAATGTCTTGCCATTACTCCATTGTGCTTCTCCTTTATCAGGTTCTCCCTCATTAAACTTCATGGAATACACAATTGGCTTCCCTTAAACAACATGCCATCTTGGATTATAAAATCCAACCACTTTGTCCTATCAACTGTAACAAGCTCCTTGCAAGCTTTCCAAGCTTCTACCAAATCATGATCTTCAGGATACAATGTCTTGAGTTCATTGAACCCAACTACTTCAATCTGCATCTCTGTCAACAATTTTTTCCTCATACTTAAGGCATCTGCAACCCTATTCGACTTGCCACTCCTATGCTTTAAAACAAAGGTATAACTCTGCAAAAATTCTACCCATTTCATATGCCTTTGATTTAATTTTCCCTGACTACTTAGGTATTGTAATGCTTGATGATCAGTATACAAAAAAAATTCCTTCAAAAACAAATAATGTCTCCATTTCTTTAATTCTTGAACTATTGCATAAAATTCTTGATCATATACAGAGTACTTTCTCTTTGCATCATTTAACTTTTTACTAAAATAGGCAATGGGCTTACCTTCTTGGCTCATCACTACTCCAATGGCACAACCACTGGTATCACAATCCACTTGAAACAACTTATTGAAATCTGGGAGGGGTAAAACTGGTTGCCCTGTCACCTTCTACTTCAACAGATCAAAAATCTTCGCTGCTCCAATGGTCCAGTTGAACTCTTTTCTATCCCCTCTCATTGTTTCAGTTAGGGGTGCACAAATACTATTGAAGTTTCTAATGAACTTTCTGTAAAAATTGGCCAAACCATGGAAAGATCTCACCTCAGTAGCAGTTCTTGGGGTGGGCCATTCCAGAATAGCCTTCACCTTCTTTGGGTCCATCTTTAGACCCTCTGCTGAGACAACAAACCCCAAGTACACTACCTCCTTTTTAACAAAGCTACACTTTTTCAAATTTATCAACAGTTTCTCGTCTCTCAACTTCTCAAAAACCTTAAGAATATGCATTAAATGCTCATCCAATTTCTTATTGAAAATCAAAATATCATCTAAATACACAATGAAAAAACTTCCCAGAAACTCTTTCAGTACCTCATTCATTAGCCGCATGAATGTGCTCGGTGCATTGGTTAGCCTAAAAGGCATGACTAACCACTCGTACAGGCCCTCTTTGGTCTTGAAGGCAGTCTTCCATTCATCTCCCTCACAAATCCAGATTTGGTGATATCTACTTTTTAGATCTATCTTTGTGTAGTAATGAGCTCCACTCAAACAGTCCATCAGGTCATCCATCCTTGGTAGGGGAAATCTGTTCTTGATTGTTATCTTTTTTATGGCCTGAGAGTCTGTACACATCCTTCACTCCCCATCCTTCTTTGGTGCTAGTACTGTAGGTACTACACATGGGCTTAGACTCTCTCAAATCAAACCCTTTCTAAAACAATCTTGAAGTTGTCTGTTCAACTCATCATTTTCTACATGATTCATTCTATGAGTTGCCTTATTTGGAAAACTGGCTCCAGGGATAAAGTCAATTTGATGATTGTTCTTCCTCACTGGTAGTAAACCCTTAAGTACATTATCAGAAATAATCTCTTGAAACTCATCCAATAGTCCAAAACTTCTACTGGCACCTTCTCACTATCTTCCTTATTTATTCTAGGAATCAATGCATAACACATATGCTCATGCTTTATGCGTTCTAAAAATTTCCTTCCATCAAAAAACAAATTCTAGCACTAGTGCATACCTTTTCTTCATCCTTCTTCAGAGGTTTCAACTTATGGCAGACTCCATCCTTTATCAAGGAATAAGTGTTTTCATGGCCATCATGTACAACATGCCTATCGAACTGCCATGGCCTCCCGAACAACATGTGACATGCATCCATGGGGATGATATTGCAGAGTGCCTCATCACGATAGCTTCTAATCTTGAACTTCACCAAGCACTGCTCATTGACCAGAACTTTGTGGTCTTTCTACAACTAGGAAATCCGATATGGATGTGGATGCCTTTCCCTTTTTAGCTTCAACTTTGCAACCATCTCTTCTGACACTAGATTATTAGTGCTCCCACTGTCAATAATGACATCACAACATTTTTCTCCACACTTGCACCTTGTGTGGAATAGATTCTTCCTCAATTTTGGCTTGTTCTCTTCAGTCACCAGGCCTCTTCTAACCACAAGGGCTTCTCCCCTTTCAACATCATCTGAATACTCAGATTGAGCCTCCTCATCTGCATGTGCAACCCTTCCATGACCTTCTGGCCTTCTATCTATCCTTCCTTGGTGTTGTGCACATTCATAGGCTCGATGCCCTTCTTCACCACAATGGAAAAAAGTTCCTTTGAAACCACCAATTCTGGGTCCTGGCCTAGATCTTCCTCATCCTCTACCTCTTTGATCACCACTATTTTGATCATGAGGGTAGTAGAAGTTATCATTCTTCTGGCCTCGACTGGTACCCACATCTTCATTTTTCCTTTCATCCTCATTTTGGCTCCCAGAAGATCTTCCACTATCCCTTTTGTTTTGACCTCCTCGTCCTTTTTGCTTGCTATCAAATCTTTTGTTCAACTTCTCCTTAACTTTCAGAGAAAAATAGTATGCATCCTCAATGGTGGTCATTTTGACCAGGCTTAGCTCCTCTTGAATGCTCGGTCATAACCCATTAAGATAATGGGCTACCTTCTCATTGTTGGCCTCTGCATGGCCTGTTCTAATGATCATCTTGTGAAAATCTTCTGTCTATTCTTTCATAGATCTACTTATTTTCTTCAACCCTTGCAATTTCTTCAATAGATCTAACTCGTAGTCCACTAGTATGAATTGCTTCTTCAGTTTCTCCACCATGTGATCCCAACTGTTGATCTTTCCTTTTCCTCTTCGATTCCTCTCCAATTGGACCTCTTTGCACCAAATATTGGCATGTCCCTTCAGCTTCATTTTTGAAAACTTAACCCAATCTGGGTCCTCCACTTCTTCATACTCAAAATATTCTTCTAGCTTGCTGATCTAGTCGATCAACTCTTTCGGGTTCAGACTTACAAAATAACTAGGGACTTATATTCTAGGTCTTTTTCTGATCTTCGAAATGGCCCTAATCAGCCACATTTGATCTTGATAAATAGCTTCTTCTTCTTTTTCTACATTTGTATCTTCCACCTCTTCTTCATCCTCACTTTCTCCTCTCCTTCCTGGGTTTAACCCTCTTCTCATTTGTTCTTGCAATGCATCAATTTTTCTCTGGAGGGCTCTGAAACCCTCGGCTGCCAATGGATCTCTTCCACAAGTATTTTTACCACCTCTACCACCTTTGGCACAACCATACCTACCAGGAATCACTCTTGGAGGCATCTTGAAGATCTTGAACCCACAACCACGATCCTGGTACAAACTGCCTCACGATCGGCGATATGTTCACACACTCAAGAAAACCCGCTCTGATATCACCTGACGAGGGAGCAAACTTGAGGCACAGAAAAATACTCACAAAATAGAGACTAATATTTTATTCAAAAATATGGAACTCTTACATGCAGAGGATACCAAATCCTTGAGCTCTGTGATACATGCAAGCTATAGAAGTTTCAGAAAAAAATTACAGAAATTATAGAAAATCCCTTTTTCGCAGCATGCAAACTCTTTTCCCATAAAGCTACTAAAAAATCAAAAACTAGCCCATAAATAGCCCCTTTTTCCCTTTGGAGCCAAAACAACATTCGAGTTATGAGTTTTGGTAGTTAGCCGCCAAAAATTACAAATTGAAATTCAAAAAATTAAGTCTTAATTCAAAAATTGGCAATTTTTCAAAAATCAGACAACTTCTGGAAGCCATAACTTTTGATTTGGAACTATTTTTTTCAAACCATTTAAACCATTGGAAAGGTCTCAAAGTGAAGAACACGTTAAGAACCTGCTCTACCAATTCTGATGATTTTTGGGCCCGTACAAGACTGTTTAGTGCCTCAAACTAGACTCGAAACATTTGTCAGGGCAAAAAAGCAGAAACTGGAACTTGAATAACTTTCAAACCATGAATGATATTGACCTAATTATTTTGCCAAAGTGCTTATTTTTCCATCATGAACCTTCCCGTAAATTTTTTTCTTCCCATGCCTTCAAATTCACACCTATAAAAAATAGCAGTTGAGCAAAAAAAGTAGAAAAGTAGTTCTGAAAGTTGGAAACTCTTATTCGACGAAAAGGGTATCTAGAAATGCAAAAACATCTACAAAAAGAAAATAATAGGAACATAAATGGAAAGCATCTTTTTGGGTGATGCAAGATTGCCCTCACACCACTGCATGCTCCTGCATCAAGTATTGACCTCCTAACTTCTTCAGACATAAAGTGAATAGTAATTTGTTCTTATCAAGTTGAATATTTTGCATTTTTATTCAAAGCCCTATTCTTTCTCAATTACTTTATTGATAAAATTCATAATATCGAAAGCCTAGAAACTCCCATTTAAGAGATTGCAAATTTTGTATAAAAGCTAGGGTTTGAATTTATAGTTTATAGCTTTGAGTGTGGAAATTTATAGATTCCTTCTTTCTTCCAGTTATAAGTACATAACGATTGTTATTGGGAATATTTTACTTGAATTATTCCTCTAAGTTGGCAGTGATCTATAGTTAGAGTTTGAATAAGGATACTTCTATCCTAACACTTGTTTATAAGAATACTTTTGTACTTGCACTTGTTTATCATACATAAGATGTATTCTAATCTATGTCTCATTACATCTATAGATTTTATCTCTTTTAATTCAAGGTGAGCTAGCCCTTAAAAAAAGAGGGTTTAATCAAACTTTTAGATTTCATTATCTCCAAAAGTTTTGAATTTAATTGCTACTTTTGATTTTTAGATTATGTGAGAATGAGGATCAAAGCACAACAAGTAGAGGATCTCTAGGGCAGGAAACCATTAGAACAAGACCTTGACTTGCTCTCACATTAGAGTATGTCTGTAGAATTTCATTCATTCTCATTCATGGATTATTTTGGGTTTTAGAATTGATTTGATATTTTTTGTCACTCTCTAAAATGGTATCTCCTGATGGGTTATGAATTCTAACCAGAAACATCTATTTTGAATTCTCTATACACTCTATCTTTTTTGGAAAATAGTTGTTCTATCTCAAAACCTTTGCACATATTATTTCTAAGAAGACCTGTTGTGTTCACTAATTATAGGCTCTAAAATTTTCAAACTATCTCTAATCATACTCTTGTTGAATAATTTGACAGACGATACAAATTCTTTCACCAATCAAAATAGAATTTCACTGCAAGATGTTATACAATTATAAGCTTTAGCTTTTGCTAACATGTCAAATAGGGTTCTCATTAGCTCAATTATGGTGGCACTGTTGAGCATGATTTCTCTTATGGAGGTGAATGCTCAGGATGTTTTAGTCCCTACTTCTTCCCTAACTATCGATGGTAATTAAACCCTAATTTTGTTGCTCACCTGTCTCTATTATTTATTGTTAGATCTATTTGGAAGTCACATAGGGTGGTACATTTCCATATTTTGTAGCTTACCCTTGGAAGTCAGCAAGCATAACACTTTTCAACAATCACTTCTTCACTATGCAGTGGCTAATAATTATTTTTCTAACTTCTTAAGAGTTTTATCTCTTCTAAAATGTCTTCCAAGACCTCTAACATGTGCTTCTTGCATAATTATTTCATGCTACTATTTAGATTATAGAGTTGATTCTGGTAAACTAAAACCACATCCTCCATCATCAAGGAATTGAATTAAAATAGTATATAGACTAAATAGGCTTTTGCAATGTTATATTTTGCCATCAATTTTTGTGATTAGAGATGGTTGGTATATGCAGTTACAAGACTATTTTCCAACTAAATTTTTCCATGTTAATGGTCAAATACTTGTGGAGGGATCTCCCTTTAGTATTCTCTCTAGTTGCACTACTATTCATATTGGAGAATTGTATATGGCACTTGAAATGAATAAATTATCAGTACTTATTCTATCTTTGTAAAATATTCTATTAGTGTTTCTTATGAATATTGGTAGGTTTCATTGTGCACATATGTGTTTGGCTATATTCTCTATAGCAGATAGTTTACTCCACATATGCAATACAATTTTCTATCATCGATTCTTGAAAGAACAATCAGTTGCTCAAAGTTAGGAGCATCTTAATAAGCATCCTTAAGTTGTTCAAAACTTAGCATCTCATTAGATATGAGAATGCTCTTCGTTGACGTAACAAATGTTATATGAAATTTATATCTATCTACCTTATGTTTAATCACTGAAGTGAGTCTTTGGAAATAATTTAACCATCTTGCATAGAAAGCATTTAACTTATCTCATGTATGCAAATATTTAATGTTTCCAATGACAGTGTTTCTACAATTGATTCTAACTCTTGATCATTGATACTGGACTTTATTTTTACTTCATTGATCTCCTCACTATTATATATTATGGGATAAGCCTTCTGGATAATCATTGCTCCAAGAAATACAATTGATGAATCACTTCATTCTCAAAATTTTTGTTGAGGTTAGTTTGGGCCCAAATTGAGATTCTCCGACATGTATGCTATTTGGTGATTTTAAGTATTTTTCTTCGAATCATATTTGATGTATTAGAATCAGTCTCAACTATGTAGAAACTAGATTACCTGAGCAAAATTTGTTCTCTCATTAGAGGGATGAGTGTTGCAATCTTTCTTAAATGCCAAATAAACTTTTGAACTATCTCTAACCTTTTGATTTCTACTCATATGGACAAGGTGTATTAACTTGCACCAAATCTTTAAATTTATATATAATTTGTACTCTCCCAATTTGTCAAACAAAGCTCTTAAATGCACTGATTGTTCCTCTTTGGTTTTAATATAAACTTGAATACTATCCAAGTAAACAAAAGTAGAGTTACTGATGAGTGTATATCTCATTCATGAGTTGCATGAAAATGCAATGTGCATTTACAAGATCAAGTGGAATCAATTACCAATAAAATAGGTCGTACTTCAATTTGACATTACCACCCATGGGTCACAAAAAAGGATGAGCATTCTATAAAATCATATTAGTACATAAACTATAATAAGCTCAAAAGTGCACAAATGTGAAACAATGCACTACATATTGTTCTTTTTCAATCTCTTGGTAGTGTTTAAATTGATTTTTTTTTGTATCTTCAATGTAGACCTCAAAAAATTGTACTGAATGACGCACATAACTGGAAATGTTAGGACAATCTATGCATTCATTGCTGAGGAGAAAGCAGTTGAATCATACAAAAATTCCTCTATTGAGTGTCTAATAACTAGGACATGTGATGTGTATGACTGTATATTTAAAAACAAAAGTTTACTTTCCCCAATGTGGCATGTATTCTTTTTCATATGTGTTCTTATACCTTTGAATACTTAGAATCTTTTGTTACAATGGATTGCTTTCACATAGCAATCCTATGTACTTGAAATGAACATATGGAGAAAACAACATTACCGCATTCTAAGCACGTAGTCTTGTTTGGACCTCATAACATCTTTGTGCTTCCTTTGAATTATCACACACTATGCTATAATTTGTACAACTTGGTATTACTCTAGTGGATGGAAAGATATGGCTAGGAATGGTTGCGATGACATCCAACATAGTGAAGGTGCTTAGATCTTATGTGTTGGAGGACTATGCTCTTTCACTCTATGCTTCACATGTTTACAAAGATTGTAGTTTTTTCTTGCAGTATCAACACTAGAATACTGTTACATCCATTCAGTTCAAATTTGCAAAAGACTCATCTTGGCTTATAGCATAGTAGTCGCATTAATATGACAATTAACTGCCTTACTGAGCACAATAGAATTTATACATAACCTAGTGGAATTCTTGCTATCAACACTACAACTTATCCAATTAAATTCAAGGAAAAATAAAATCATGTGCCATGCTAAATTATTGGATGTACATACTTCCTTATGACTCAAAATTTCCTCATTGCTACTTTTTTATCCACTTTCTTTTCTTAGCCAAGAATTTAGAGCAATTAGATTCTTGAGCTTGAAACAAGATTTTTGCACCATTTCACATGAATATATTAATTGCATGACAAGAATGGTCACTACTTTTTTATCTTCTTTCTCCTATAAATCAAAATGCATCACGCCTTTCGACAGGAACTTGATGCTTGTGTCACTTGTTATATACAGATTTGAATTCTCCCACCTTAAATATATTTTTATGAGAATTTGCAGTTATTTTATATATCAAAAGAATTTGACTACAATTTGAGATCAGTGTTACCATTTGGAAAATGAAAGGGAACAAATGGTTATCTTTCAAGGGCAATGGTGAATTGCATTTTAATGGTTGATTGTGATTGGAATTTATGAGAAAGAGAATTAACTAGCACTTGCACTGGAAGGAGGTGCAATTTTTACGCTGATTGTATTTTATATTAGTCTTAGTCGAATTAAAATGCATGATTTGAGTTATATTTTACATGACGTATGTTCCAAAATTTTTGTCACTCGGGATAGATTTAATTTTAAAAAGAAGGGTGTGATAATCATGTACAGTAGACTCCTATTTTTGTTGTGAGTGCATTTTTTTTTCCTTTTTTCTCTATACATTGTCTAATACAAATATGAGGTTATTAACGAATATTCCCATGATATTTTGATGCAAATATTTTGACCATTTTTAGAGGATATTTGATAAAATTATAAATTGACAAATATTCTCATGCCTTACTATCCTATTTCACAAGTTTGACCGACATCAATTTATTTCCCATATATTTCACAATTTTGACGAACATAAATTTACTTTGGTAGATGTTATGTGCCAAGTCTAAGAAGAAACTAAAGAACAAATTCACATGTTGTATAGTCAAATCCAAGTCAAGTGGATACCAATGGATAGTTTTTTTCATACTTTATGAGAACCAATCAAATGAAATAAATAAAAAAAATTTACCGATCATATCTGAATGTTGAGAACGGTTCTCCTGTTGGAATAGGGACATTGAGCTGGTTGTTAAAAAGATATCTAAAAAATACATGCCATAAAAAGAAAGTGAATGTTTAGTTTCTATTTTGCAAGAAATTCACTTGACAAAAGAAATAATATAACTTTAAAAACCTGCTAGATTATTTCTGCCACCTCCAAGAAATAACATCAAACATGATTTACAGAACATAAAAGAATAGTTACATTTACATTCCCTCTAAAGATAAAAAACACACAAAAACAAGAATGACACCACCAAAAGTCTAAATCAAAGTATATTTAAACCCATATTTTAATTAGACATTTATGATTGTTTACATTCAAGATCTAACAACAAAAGTCTAGGAGAATGGTGACTTAAAAGAAGCGAAGATTGAAGAGTTGTCCAAGTGAGATGGGTATTTTTCAACTAAACTTGTTGTCAGAAACATCAAAGGCGTGCAGATTCTTTAATTTCCCCAAACTTGGTGGCAAACTTCCACTCAATGAGTTGAGGAATAAATTCCTAAAATAATGGTAGTAGGTTGCTGGTAGTGTAATAATAGGGAAACTCAAGATAAAGGAGGAAAACGTAATTCTTGCTTTTCAAAGTGCTTTGCATTTGGCACTAATAAAAACCTGAATTCAAGGCCTTAGACTTTATCACCTCTTTCATTGCATCAGAAATCTGGTAAGTAAAAGATATATAAAAGCCAAATATATGACAGTAATGTATAGCTAGCATCCTTAAACTCATCATTATCATGCACTTTGGTCTTGCACTCACTCTTTTATCTGCTTCAATAAGTTTCATTTGACTTATTTTAAAACATGACATTCATTTGACTGCTTACCATACGTCCACATGAAATGATGTGTGATGGTGATATCTATTAGTGGAAGGTGTTATAGGGCCTAATATTGTGTACTCACACTCAACGTTGGAGTAATTAATTCAAAAGCTTTCCTTCTAAATATATATTTTTAAGACATGTTCCCTCTTCTCCTTCCATGAGGATTACTTCCTTTATTTATTCACAAGTTATAGTTGGTGCCTTAACAAACATGTTATATACTCTGTAGTGCCTTTCAGTTTGGAACACCCACTAGGTGGTTAACAAATCTCTTATACACAAAGAAAAACATGTTAGCAGCTTTGAAAGATCAGTGTTAACCAACACTGTTATGCCAAATTCAGTTTTGGTGAGTACCCTTAAGAACATGAAATGGAATGAATAGTTTTACTGTTTATCAGGCTAAAGATATTTTATAGGATGAGGTCTTTGGTTATCTTAAAAAAACTGTATTGCATTTAAAAAATCAATTTTGATGAGCATGTTAAATCCACAGTATGAAATAGAATGGAATAAATAAACATCAAAAATACCAAAGATAATCTCAGATTCTCCATTACCTAGACTCAAAAGCTCTATTCAATACCCCACAAAAATCGGCTTCTAGGGTTCACTGTAATAACATGTTAATGGAGCCCATCATCGTGAACTCCCTTAATAAATTATCCTCATGTTTAAGATATACCTCTTAAATTAATATATGAAGGTTGAGTATTAGATACCTAAGCCGCGGTGATCCCCTCTTGTTTTGGCTTAGTTTTCGAGAAGATTTATCTCTAGTTCTACTCTTCCTTTTTAAGCTATAGAACTACCTGTTTTTTCCATTAAATTGCAAGTATTTCAAGGCTTACATTATTTGCATGTGTTTTTTTACCATTTTGATTGTTGTAAAGAAGGAAACAGACCTACCCAGTAGTAGAAGTTCAACATTTGTAAGGCCTGCGAGTGATTTGAATCAGAGTTGTGTTTAGGGAAGAATATAAAACAGGGGATTTCAACTCTGAAAAATGTGTTATGGAACTCTCTGCAAGGTGTGTTCTTTCCTTATATTTCTTGTAGTTTTGATTGGGCTACTGTTTGGCTTTGGTTTTTTGTAAGAAAGCATTTCATCATGCAGAGCACTGTCTGCAAGAAATCAGAATGCATGCTGTTGCGATGATCTTTTCTATAGGTTTAAACATTAAAACATTAAAAAATGGTTAAATATACCACTCTACCACACAATAATAATGTTTCACAATTCAGTTCCACATTAGTACAAAAGAAACAAAACTATTAATTGTATATAACAATAGTTTGTTTAAAATAGTCCAGAACTCTAAGTAACAAATATTGACAAGATCATCTTCAAAAAATTGTCTATAATTCCACTTTCATCACCTTGTAAATCATGTGTCTCAATTGAAAAAATAAAAAAACCCATGGCTGTGACTAAAATAATCCCGTGCTTCAGAATAAATCTATTCCAAGGCTGCAAACTCAGGTCATGATAATTCAAGAATATCAAAGAAAAAAATAGACATGGAAAGTTGACATATATTGGTTCATAAAACATGAGTACTTGACCCAGCTGAAGATAAGACAATTTTCATTTTGGCTTGCACATAAATTCTAATGAAGCTTGAATAGAAAGATAAAATTCAAAATTCTTTGCAATCTTCTTTATTGAACCCATAGATTAAAACTATGCAACTTGTAAGAAAAACAAGGTTGGAAAGTACTCATCCAAAAACACTGGTTGGATCTTTTTTGCATACACTTGCAAAATTCTTACAAATAAATTTTGTTGTATCCAATCCTTTAAAAGAGTACTCTAAACATGTTGTACTTTGCAGTGAACATGAAGGTGGACATGTGCTTCAATGTTGCAGCTGCAGATTGGTTGAGCCCAGGGGTCAGGGAGAAAATATTGTAAATGGTGTGTCACTAAAACTACCAATGTGAGAGAGCTTGTTCCATTCTGTTATTGACAAAATTTTGATTGTAAGTTAAGCAAGTTGTTGCAATGTTGTTACAATATCGTCCTATTTGCCCTTTTCTCTTTCCGCCTCTTGATTTTTAACTTGTGGATCATTTTGAGCCGGAGAAGAACTGAATCAATAATGATGAGGAGCTTGTAATATCATCAACCAAAACGCAAACTCAAAAGTAATCTGTCTCCTGATGAAGTGTGCTCCATAAACATTTATCTTCAAAAATCTATTTAACTTATACAAATTTTTGTAGGAATCTATTGAGTTTTATTGATATGAATTTACAGAGGAAAATTTGAGGACTATTTGCAAAATGTTCAGGTATTTTTATTAGTTCTTTATTGCTTTATGAGATTCTGATTCAATTTCATTGCTTCATGTTTTCTTTTTCCCACTTGTGTGGTTTGACACGCTTTTATTTGAGTACTGTGCATTCTCTGAAGTTTGTATGTAAATAGGTATTACATTACGGTCTTCTAAGGGTACAGATCCTATTTGATTTCAAGAAATAATTGATGCTACTTCTTATGTTCTACCACCTCCCTCAGAGGAGAAGAAAAAGAGAATACAATTACAAAAATTGTAAGAGCCTCCTCTGACCATTATTTTTATATTTACTTTATTGTTTCATGCATCTCCTCACGAATGAGGTTATGCTCTTATAGTTAAAATTGAACAAACGACCGTTTTTTATATTTATTATTTTCAACCAGAAAATCGGATATTGCATCTTGGACATATATTCCATTTTGCCTATGGTTCAGAACATTTTACCATTGAATATTTATGATATATATTTATATACATTTTTTTATAAAATTAGAGGTGCATGCCTCTACAAGAGTAGTTATAATTAACAAAAATTTTGCAAGTCAATTGTCTATTCACGAAAGAAAGATTTTAGAGCCTTGCCCATATCTATTTGTGCTAATTTCTATAACCCAACAACATATTAATTGCTCAATAAATTCATAGAATGTAATCAAATATTTGATTTATAACAATTAATACAATTGGGTTAATTAACAACTAATAACAGCGGAAGCAAAAATAACAAGAAGCCAATCACAAAAAGACAATAACACAAATATACTCAGGAAACCCCAATGCGGGGAAAAATCTGCAAATGTTGGATCTTCTATTCAACCTAACAACAAACTTTTCTTTCAAAAAATACAATATGAGTTTGCTACAACAATCTTACATATATAGAGCCCAGTTGCTTTACTTAGCATGCAAGAAAATAATCTTTCCTTGCTTTCTTTGGCTTTAATTACACATAAAATCACTCTTAGATTTATCGTATCCTCACAAACTCAGAAACATTCTATTAAAGAATAAAAAATTTTGTTGCTAAAAATCCAACTCGAATTGTTTTAAAGCATATCTAACTCGAGTTGCTTTAAAGTGATTTAAAGCATATCCAACTTGAGTTGCTTTAAAAAAAACCCACATCCCACCTTTCGAGCTACAAAAATCAACACTCCCTCTTCGCGAGGAAGGTGTTCTACACCACACCCAACTTGTCCCTGAAGAATTCAAACTTGCTCTTTATCAAGGCCTTCGTCAGGATATCTGCTATTTGTTCATCCATAGGAATGTAATGGAGCTTCACTATCCCCTTCTCCACACAATTTCTGATGAAGTGGTACTTGATCTCAATGTGCTTTGACTTGTCATGAAACACTGGATTCTTAGAGAATTTGATACAACTCTGATTATCACAGTAAATGACTGTAGGATCCAACTCTTGATCAAAGAGCCCAACTAGAAATTTTTGAAGCCAGATAGCCTCACATGTAGCCATACTGGCTGCCATATACTCGGCCTCTGCAGAACTTAGTACAACAAACTTCTATTTCCTACTGTACCAAGAGACTGTACCATGAGACTGCTCCTGATCCCAAACTGAAACTGCACCCTGAAGTGCTCTTCTGATCAGTTGTACTTCCTACCCAATCTACATCAATAAACCCCTTGAGCTTCACTCCATCCTGCTAAACATACTTCAACCCATAATCAACTGTTCCTCAAAGATATCTCAAAACATGCTTCGCAGCTATCCAATGCACACATTTAGGTTCCACCATAAAATGACTAAGTGAGTTCACTGCAAAACAAATGTTTGGCCTAGTGTTGACTAGATACATAAGAGATCCTATCAACTATCTGTATAAATTTGGGTCCATTTCCTTTGATCTAGAAGCATCAATCTTCTTCCAATTGGTCACAAGTGGTGTTGACATAGGCTTACAATTTTCCATCCTGAATCACTTCAAGATATCAATTAAGTACTTCCCTTGTCCAAAGAAGATCTCTCCCTCTTTCTGCCACAACTCCAATCCAAGAAAGTAGTGCATCAACCCCAAGCCCTTCATTTTAAACTCTCCTGCAAGATCCTACTTACACTGTGTTATGAGCTTCTCTAACCCTATGAGAAATAGGTCATCAACATATAACACCAATATGAGAAGTTCGCCCTTCACCTGAACATAGTACAGGTTCAGATCTGCCTCACTCTTGATGAAGCCCACACTCTGCAAGTAACTGTCAATATGTGAATACCACACCCTGGGAGCCTATTTGAACCCATACAATGCTCTTTTCAACCTGCATACATGAGAATCCCTCTCATGTGCTTCAAATCCTTTTAGTTGCTCTATGTAAATCTCTTCCTCAATCACTCCTTTGAGGAAGGTCATTTTTACATCCATCTGTTGAATCCTCCAACCCATTTGTGCTGCTATAGAAATGATAGCTCTTAAGGATGAGTACCTGGCTATTGGAGTGAAAATATCATCATAGTCAACTCCTTCCTTCTGAGAAAACACCTTAGCCACAAACCGGGCTTTGAACTTCTCCACACTACCATCTACAACATGCTTAATCTTATACAACCATTTTGAGCCCACCATAGACTTATCTTCTAGTCACGGTACTACCTCCCACACACTATTCTTAATGATGGAAGAATACTCTTCCACCATGGCATCCCTCCATATTTGGTGTTTGGACGCCTCTTGAAAGCTTGAAAGCTCTACTTCAATTAATTCACTCATAAGTTCTACATACTTAGAATAATGTCGGGGAGCCTTTCTCTGTTTGACTGAATCTTAAGGATCACCTACATATTCTTGAGCCTCTCTCAATGTTTGTTTAGCTGCCCTATTTCTCCTCTTCTCAGTAATAGGAATCTGAGGCTGAGGAATTATTTGTTCCTCTGTCTGATCATCTTGCTTGGCTTACTTGCTCTTCTCTCTAGCTTGCATGACTAAAGTTTCAAGAATTTGTGCTACCTCAACCATGGGTGAGTGTTCCTCCTCATTCATCAAGTTGCTTGACTTCTAAAGAGCCCTCTCTTCCTCAAACTTCACATCTCTGCGAACCACTATTTTCCTGAGAGCAGGAATGTAAACCCGATAAGCCTTAGAAGTTTGACTGTACCCAACAAGGATACCCTTCTCTATAATAGGTTCCAACTTGGTTCTCTTCTCAATAGGAATGTGACAATACACAAGGCATCCAAAGATGTGAATGCGCCCCAAATCTAGTTTCTTACTAGTGAATGCGTCTTCTAGAGTCAACTTTCCCAACACTTTGTGAGGGATCCTAATCTGCAAAGACATAGCTATATTGCAAGTTTCTGCCCATAAGAACCAAGGAAGACTCTAATCATGAAGCATGGCCTTGGCTGCTCCAACTATAGCCCTATTCTTCTATTCAGCAACCCCATTATGCTGAGGGTTGTACAAAACTATCAACTCTTTCTTGATACCTTCTTGAGAACAAAAATCTTTGAAGGCATTCGAGGTGTACTCGCTTCCATTATCAAACCTCAATATCTTGATCTTCCTCCCTATTTGGTTCTCCATGAGAGCCTTAAAATCTTTGAACCTATTGAAGACCTCGTCTTTATTCTTCATGAAATATATCCACGTCTTCCTAGAGAAATTATCAATGAAGGTAACATAATACTCATATCCATTCAAGGATGTTGTTGACATGGGACCACACACATCTGAATGTACACGATCCAAAATCCCTTCAGATCTAGTTTCGTTGCTTGGAAAACTGGTCTTGGCATATTTCCCAAGAGCACAACCCTTGCACACCTCATGCTTTTTTGTCTTCATCTCATGTAGCCCCATCACTATTTCCTTAAGAATATTAAGTGCTCCATGGTGAAGGTGAGCCATCCTCCTGTGCCACAATTCTTCTATCTCTTTAAAGCTACTAACCAACGCATGTGCTAGCTCAAACTATAACTGAAACAAGCTGTCATGCCCGACTCCAATCACTTTTGTAATCTTAGAATCTTTGGGATGAATATAAACTTTTCCCCTCTCAAAGGTCACGATGTAACCCTTGTCTTCCAAAAAAAAACTGAGATTAATTTTTTTTTCATGCTAGGGACATACAACACATCCTCCACCAACAAAGGTTTTCTAAACTCCCTCTGAAACTTGACGGTGCCAATACCAGTTGCATGGTACTTGGCATTGTCTCTAAGCTTAATATAGAAATCCAAATTCTTCTCCTCCAACTTGGTGAAACGTTCTCTGACTCCTATCATGTGGCAAGAAGCCCCACTGTCAATATACCATACCCTGTTGGCGATTGAACTTGAGATACATGCAATGACTGAAAACTTATTCTCAAATCATGATGCAAACTCGTCCACCTCTGTTGTAGCAAAAAAATGCTTCTTCTTCTTGTCCTTATTTTTCTTATTGGGACATTAACTGGCGTAGTGACCCATCCGATGGCAGCAAAAACATTTAATCTTGCTCAAATTTGTTGATGGTTTTTTTATGCACTTCTCAACATAGGCAGTGCGTAGGTGCACTACCTCTCTTGAAAGACAATCTTCCACAATCAAATTGCAGAACACTATCCCAAGGTCTCTCGGATGTCGGGTCATGACAGTGCATAGATACCTCAGTAGTTTGTTGTGATTTGCTGGAATCACAAGGCAGTCTTACACAGGAAATGCAAAGCAAGGATACAAAGCATGGAAGTGGGATCTTGAAATGGAGTTCTTAGGATGGAAAGTTATTATGCATTGGCTGTAGGTTCAAACAGCATTCGTGGACTCCATTTTGTGGTTGGATTTGGCTTTACAATGTGCAATGAACCTTAAGCATAGGTCAGTCATTAAAGAAAAAGAAAAGAATGCAAGGGAGAGGAAAATTTCCTAAGTCTGCAACTAGCTATGAATAGTGACAATGTGGTTCGTGCAATGGACAATTTCTTAAAATAATATCCCACTTAACCAGGAATTTCACAGTATCATGGAAATTGTGCTATCTTCTAAGGTCTGTAGATATTTTATCCTTCATCCACCACATACATGCATAAATCAAAGATAAATATTTGGAGCAGTTTTGAAATCAAGTCTAGGCTAACTTTGCACAGCTATCTACCATCAGCAAACAACAAAAAGTATGGACAAAGAAATCATCAACATGGCAGGAATTTTCATAATAACCTAACAACATTTCTAAATTCTACCCAAAGGAAGAAGACAACTAACTAAAACAGCAGTAAAATCTAAGTCAAACATCTAACATTGGAGACCGAATCAAGTAACATGAGAGAAACCAAGAAAATACACCAAGTCAATGTCTTTTCCTTATAAATTTCTGCAGCATGTCTTTACAACAACTCAACTCTCTTTGCAAATGAGAGGAGAGCCCTATTTATAATTTTCCAAAAGTCTAATAAATGGCCAAGATTCATTCTTATTGTGTGGCCAAGATTCGTTACAAAATAGGGTTTCACCTACCCCCAATAGATCACAATTTAAAATTACAGTTTTGTCTCTTCCCTATTTCATCTTCTTACTGATGGCACTGTAGCTTTTTTTTCATTTAGCAAATTGCTATTTTTTTGTTGTAGCTACTCTTCAGAAAGTTCTTCATCTTTAGCAGGGTTGTCCTTCTGTCCCTTGGAGGCTGTGTATTCTATGAAGTTGAGGACGACTGCCTGGAGCTTGTCTATTTCGATGACTTTGCATCGCAACATCTGGTAGCTCCATTCCTTTGCATTTTCTTCTAGCCTTTTCCAATCTTCATCATACTTTGAGCCTTGGTCTCAGAACAGCTCCGATCGGTCGAAGGCGCAGGCAGCAAAACTCAGGAATTCTGTTGTGATTTCTCCATCCATCCTGTCCTTCATTTTCTCCTGGAAGTAGGGTTTTATCTTCTCTGGATTGATTTGCACAATGGGCATATCATAATCTGTCATCAGCTTAAGATATCGGGCACATTCCACCTGGATTTCCTTGATCCACTCAATATCTGGATCCACCCTACTCAAAATTTGCTCCAACCTCTCCTTTCGGTTGTCAAAGTCTCGGCGCCATATATCCATCAGCCAGTGATCCTCTTTCTTAAATGTGAGCTTCTTCTCCTACGTGGTTTCAGATAATTGAAGGATAACTTCGATCCTTGGGAAGGTGGAGTCATAGGTCGCAGGGAAGTTGGTGCAGAGTTTCTTTGTGCTCTCCAGAGATTGCATCAAGTCTAAGAATTTGTTGGTTGTTTGTACAGCCTGGCTAATTCCCATGTTCCCGATGTATGAGACTTGTCAGAACCAATCCTCGGTGGTCTTCTCCAAGTTCTTCCTTCTCTCCATTTTGTCGATCTGCTCTTTGGAAAGAAATTGAGGTGCAACCATGGATGTAGTAGGCAAGTCGTCTACTGAAGACCATTGTTGTATGTAATTTGTTAAGGCTGCAACCTGTGCCTTGAGCTCATCCTTTGAGATTTTATCCTACTTTATCAGGTGCACCACTATGGCCACCGACTCCTCAAGGTGCTCGACCTTCTGCTCTCTGGTTGCAGTTCGCAAGTTGATGGTGGAGATGTTATATCTTACCCCAACTTGACTAATCGTGGGCATTGCAATTTGCACCACTCGAGAGCCAGAAGCATCCATCATTACTTTGGATCAAACCTTGGGCTTCTTCTATTTCTTCGTTGTGATCTGGGCTCGAGCCAAGATGGCCTCTAGCCTCGCCCTTGGGTCCTTTAGCATAGGGGTCTTTTCTTCGAGTTGCTTCTCCAACCACTCGGGCACAGCGGATTTCCCCTTGGGTGAGTCATGGCTGCCCTCACCCTTCTCAGTCAAGGGCAAGATTTCTGCCTCTTTTTTCTTTTGGGATTCTCCTTTCTCCTTGGCAGCATCTTCCTCCTCTTCGTCAGAGTCATGGACAAATACGAGGCATTTGACAGGCAGCCTAGTGGATAGTTACTGGATGGGACTTTCTTCTCTTGCTGTTTCCCCTTCCTTCTTTTCTTTTGTACCCTTAGCCTCGGGGCTTCTGACAACATGAGTTTCAGCTTCGGTTAAATCCTTTATCTGCTGTTCTTCTGGTGGTTGCCCTTCTTAACCATGTGGTGACCCTTCTGTTTCCACCCCACTGTCCTTTAGTTGTTGCACCATTTCCTCCTCAAGGTCATCATCAAAGGTCTAAATGATTACCTTAGCGTCGGAGCCGTCCTCCTCATCCCCACTCTCAAAAGAGCCTATTTCTTCCTCCTCATAAACCACCTTGTCGATGGTTTGGTGTTCGTACTCTAGGTGCTCATGATACTCATCGGCCTCCTCCTCGATAGAGTTCGAGGCCTCCTGCTCTCAGTCCTCCAACTCCTTTGAGATTAGCATTGTGGCCTCCATAGCTGGTGGCCCTGTCGATGGTTGTGAAGGTTGAGCAGTTGTAAGGACTTGGGCAAGGGTTACTTGGAGAGTTGGATCCATCAAGATTTAGGAGAGCTCAAGGGGAAGGTTTTTCATGTGTCTTGTAAGAGCCTTGGGCATAGTGGTAGTGGGAAGAGGCGTTGTTATGGTTGCCAGAGGGAGCGATGTGATTGGCGACATGGTAGCAGAAGAAGGGGGAGTGGTCATGCTAGAAGAGGAGTCAACGATTATTACCGACTCAGCCGGAGGCAAAGGGGCAAGATGGACAGAAATGTCCACTGCTGGCGGGGATGTAGTGACCATAGCCAGGGAGGCGGGTGGTGCAACAGGAGGGGCAGGGAGAGCCAAGGGAGGCTGCAGTCGACCCACTCCTTCTGCTTCTTTCTCTTTGGTTGAAGACTGCTCTACAGCACTCCCTACTAGTTTGAGTCTTTTGGGAGGCAAGCCTCCCATTTCTTTCTTTGTAGAGGCTTTGGGGTCTAGAGACTGCGCGGTTTCTATTTCTTTTCTTTTCCTGAGCCTGGTGACCGGAGGAGACTTGGAGGTCCCACCAGTTGAGGTGGTGGCAGCAACATCCTCCGTGGCACTCGGCTCACTTTTGAGCCCCTCATAGGTCAGGACTACTCCTTGCTGCTTTAAATGAGCCACCTACCCATCGATCCACTCCTTGCTATGAGTTAAGATTGGCTGGGTTATGGTATCCAGGTCATCGGCCTCCTATTCATCCCAGTTAATTGATGGTATTGGCAGGCTGGCAACCGTAGGGTACCTTGGATGCATGATTGTGGACTCGTCTTCCTTGACTTGGTCCGGCACTGGAAATGGCTGCACCCTCCTTAAGAACTGCACAGTCACATGTAGTGCCTTGCACGCACTTCTTTGTCATCTTGGTAGTCAGCCTAGAAATCTTTAATGTGATGGAGATGGGAATATGTTGACCCTAACGCCTTCTTGACATGGCCATGCGGGTCCATCCGTGGGCGAGCAGTGTGCAAGTCGAAATGGTACTCCTTCAGCTCCTTCTCGGAGTTACCAGCACATTGGGAAGTCTACAGTCGGTACATGCTCTGGTCAAGGGTCATGGGGTAGGAGATCCCTGCTATATGTTTGTTGCTGAAAATTGCCTATAGGTGCTGAAGTTTTTGAGAGAGCTCTACGAGGATGATTTTGTCATTAGGGTATCGGGGCAGCCTATTTGGTCTTTCAGTAAAGCCCTGGGCCCGGATATACGTGAACTTCGGATATTGGATATAGAGGAAGGCATATTGCTTCAAAAGTGCTCTGGCGCTATGGGAGACCCTCCTCTCGAAGTCTCCGGCAATCAACCTAATGATATGGCCAACGAAGGTGTCGTTCACTCTGCAGTAGTCTCTTTTGAAGTTGCAGTACTGGAGCTGAAGATATTTATCAAAGGGTTTGAGTCCTCGCTTCTGCCCCTAACCGGGTGCCACAAACAACCCACTGTACTGTCTTTGATCCACCAAGGAGTAGACAAGGTAGAAGGTCATATAGAATTTGGAACTCTTTTTCACGTTGACAAACTGCTCATGAAAGTAGTTGCTTATGATTCCTCCCCAATAGAATGAAACCTTTGTTGTGACATCCTCGTTTCCATGCAGGATCTGCTCAATGAAATAGGCCATCCAATCCTGAAAGTAGGCGGCCGTAGGAAGGCCCATAACCCTACTCAACATGGTTACCAGGTTGTGGTAATCCTCGTGGAAATTGCTACGAAAGAGTTCCTGGGGAACCTTCGCAGCGCTGCTCCATCTTTCCTTGAGCCAATGTAGGTTTATCAATTTCTTGCATCCAGTTGGATTATCATCCCATGCCGCCTGGCATTCCTCTAATGTGGGGACCTCCATCTGTTGGAATGTGGGAATGTGGAAGGTCTTGGTGATCCCCTCTGGTGACATGTCAGTGAGAATGTTGCTCTCCTTATCAATAATTGTTCTGGTATCGGTTTGGTATGCTTCTCGACAAGCCATGACTAGCTCGGGCACCACGAGGGATGGAGGGAAACCTGTAGCCTTAGCTATTTCACTCTACCTTATCAATCTGGCATTCTTTATTGTTGGATTGACCCTGACCCTCTGCGTGAATTCATCGATATCCACCTGGCCAATGTTGGTGTCTGTGATTTCTTTCCAATTTGTAGTGACCTTTGAGTGGAGCGGCTCACCCTGGAGTTGGTACTTCATCTGGTGCTTGTCCTCTTTCCCTCTAGGGGTCCTTCCTGACTTCTTCCCCTTGTCCCCTTCGGTAGATGCCCCTAAAGTTCTTGCACCCGATTCCATATATTCTGCAAGCAAGGGAAAAGTTAGCAAAATGGGTCACAAAAGCATTCATGTTAGTCAATATCTTGAAAATAACATCTATTTCGAATAATCAACTTAAGCATATCATGAACTTTCATATCAAGACGTTAATGATTTTATATTAAAGGCATTTGGACAATCCGGGCCTAGAGGGCCGTATTTCCTTGGTAGGAATGCTGTTTGGGAGGGAAAACATGGCGGAAGGCCCCCAAAGACCTTCTTTGGTCACATTTTAATATTTTGAGAGGCTCATGATAAAGAGGACCAAAATCCAGGTTATGGATCGAAGTTAGATTCCAGATTTGGGTTTGTTTGAATTGATTTAAGGGAGTTTGAAAGTCTCAAGCCAGAAAGCTGTTGGGAGATAGCAGTTTGGAGCGGCAGACAGCAGACGAAAATCGAGAAAGGGAAGTCCGGGGTCCGGGGCTCAGAGGGCTAAAGGGCGGGTGACACTTTTCACTTCATTTCTGAGGGTTCAGGCCGACGACACTGGGAAGGTGACCGAACTTCGCCATTTGGGATGGCAAATGTCGGACGGAAGTCCGGGAGGGAAAGTCTGGCATCCAGGGCCCGGCGTTATGAGGCTTTTCTTTGAGTTCAACGGGAGTCGGTAGCACGAAGTCTGAAGGTCGGGATGATGGGAGGGATTTTCTTGTTTACAGTGGCAACCGAGGGCGGGGGTCCTTGGCCACAGAGCCCGGCGAGCAGAAGGCCACTTAGGGTTTCAGCAAGATCCTACAGCGAACGGTGGCCTGGAGTCTTGTGGTCAGACAGACAGGGTGAAATCTCCCCGTCAGTGGGAGAGAGGCAGACTTCCGAGAACGGAAGTCCGGACACTAGGGCTCGAGAGGCGCGAGGGTCGCCGATGCAAAAAGGTAAGCCAACAGTGGGGTAGAGGGCAGGGTCCGGAGCATGGATGACATCGATGAGTTCGCCCTGGGTATCGTAGAAAAGGGAGCAAGGATACCTGACATCCGGAGCCCAGAGGTGATAATGATGTAACAGTTTTGAATCACTCGGCAACAGCGGAAATGATGGTGGAGTCCGCAGGGCAGGACGCCGAACGAGTCCCGCCGTGGATGACGGAAAAACACCCTGGGAACCTCGGAGGCAGAACCCTGGGGTCCCGGGTCTGAGAGATCCGAAGGATGCATGTTTAGCTTTGAAGTTTTCACGGCGAGGAGCACGTCGGGATCCAGAAGCCGAGAGGCAGGGGGAGTTTGCAGTTTCAAATGGCAGCATACAAGTGGAAATCTGGACAAAGAAGTCTGATGGGACGGGCCCGGAGAGTGATGTTGTCGTCGCTAGGTGTTCAAAGTTTATTAACTAACGGCGAAGGCGGGTCTCGGGCCCGAGGAGGACGTTTTCCCTATGCAAAGAATAGTCGTGGCAAGGAGAAACTCCGAATCGGCAAGGAGGGCTTCCTAAGAGGTTTGTCAATTTTCTAGCACATGGGTTTAGTGTGCAATTTCATGTTTTACCATTTTGTGCCCTCCTAATGATTTTTCATTCAATTAAATCCCTCAAAATCATGAAACAAAGCTCGAGGAGGGAAAACAGATGTCCTACCTCAAACACGCCAACCGGGGAGATGTGGGATCCACGTATGATCGACGAAATGATGCTAAGGGCGATGATCGTGATGTTGTTGAAGACGGTGGGCTCCAAACAATAGTTTGTCCAATTTGCTCAGCAATCCAGTGAAATGAAAATGACTAGTCAGAGTGGGCATTTTATACCCCTAACCGGCATGAATGTTCGCATTTATTACAGGTACGGTTGGCAAAAAGCTGGTGGATTCAAAAAGGTCGGCGATAGCTATGGGAACACTAGGGCCCGACGGTTGGGGGGGTGCAACACGACTGCCGTTTGAAGTTTCATGTTGGTTGATCGGCATCGGCGAGAAGCGGGTCGGGACTCGGAGGGTGGGATGTCGCCAGGGATCCGCTGTCAGGGACGGTGGAACCATCACGAAATTCCAGACTTTCGAGCCCAGAACGCCCCACAACAGATAGGTGTCCCTGCATTCTTCGGTCAATGAAACGGTGGGCAGGACCTAGGGGCGGGACGTTGCAGGAAGTCCGTCGTCGTGGACGGCGGAACACAGACGAAACCCCAGAAACAAAACTCTAGGGTTCAGGGTCTGGAGAACGAAATGCTGCATGGAGATTACAACAAGTTTTTGTAGACAGCAAGAGGGGGTTCAGACCCTGAGGTCCAGAAGGACACAGAGTGGACACCACCGGGAATGGCAATTCCAGCGGGGAAACCCGAAAGGAGAAACCCGAACAGCCGGGCCCGGCAGGGCCCGAGGCCGTTGGCAGGGCCAAATTGCCAGAGGGACTCCGCGAGGCGCTAGAACATAGCAAAAATAAAAGGGGAAGGCATGGTCGATTTATGATGGTACTTTGAAGCAACATCGACCATCTGAGACGTCAAAAGGGAGGCACACAAAATGAGGCGGTGACAAAAATGACCTGACAAGGCGAAAGAAAAGAGGGTCCCTATTCCGAACGAGGCATGTGTGCTAAGGGCACAACAAGATCTTTCTTCTTCCCACTCTTGGAAGAACCTTTCGATTGCTCTTGATTGGAATTCTTCTTACCCTTGCTTGCAAGAGCAAGATTTTCTTCATCTGATCTCCCTGATGAGCACCTTCACGGATCTCCTCCTGAACAAAATCATCCCAAAGACTTGCCCAACCAGGTAGCCGATCTCTATCGACAACACACTTGACAAACACTTCCCAGTGCTTTGAAAAACCATTCAAGGCTATACACACCAACTCATCATCATTAATCATCTCTTCAACAACAATAAGCTCATCCCTGACTTGTGTCAGCTTGGAAAAGTAAGAGGTCACACTCTCGCCTTTGGACATTTTGGTATTATGCAATTTGTCCTTGAGCATCATCTTACGACTCTGATACTCACTTTGATAAAGTTTTGTGAGTGTATCCCACATCTCCTTAGTGGTGTCTTTCCCCGATAAATGAGGAATTAAATGATCTCTTACTCCATCCAGGATAATCGTCTGAGCCTTGGCCTCTTTGACTTCATGTGAATCTAAGGCAACATGATCATTAGTTGGTGGTGTCACTTCTGTACTAGCATACATCCATAGCCTATTCTCCTTGAGAATAGATGTAATCCAAACCTTCCATTGCAAGAAGTTAGACACACCCTTAAGCCTATCCTCGTATCAAACATTGGTTGCCATAGCCACAAAAGAATTGGAGATGAAAATCTGATTTTTTTTTCTTGAAATCTGCGTCACAAATCTTGTCTTCGTATTCTGAGTTTAGTCCTTTGATACCATGTTAATTTCTATAACCTAGCAACAGATTAATTGCTCAATAAATTCATAGAATGTAATGAAATATTTGATTTATAATAATTAATACGACTAGGTTAATTAATAGCTAATAACAACGGAAGCAAAAATAACAAGAAGCCAATCACAAAAAGACAATAACATAGATATACCCAGGAAACCCCAATGTGAAGAAAAACCTACAAATGTTGGATCTTCTATTCAGCCTAACAAAAAAAATTTCTTTCAAAAAATACAATATGAGTTTGCTACAACAATTTTACATATATAGAGTCTAGCTTCTTTACTTAGTGTCCAAGAAAAGAATCTTTCCTTTCTTTGGCTTTAATTACACATAAAATCAATCTTAGATTTATCTTATCGTCACAAACTCAAAAACATTCTATTAAAGAATAAAAACTACTATTGCTGAAAATCCAAATCAAATGTTTTTAAAGCATATCTAACTCGAGTTGCTTTAAAGTGATTTAAAGCATATCCAACTCAAGTTGCTTTAAAAAAAATCCACATCCCGCCTTTTGAGCTACAAAAATCAACAATTTTTGGTTGGTGTGACCTGATAATGTTTCCAAAGTGGAAAAATTCCTTTTGTGCCTCAAGTTGTTTGGCTGAAAGTTTTAGGGTTCATATTAAAAATAAAAATCCATAGAATTGTGTATAAAAAATTAGTTCGTGTTGGATTTAAAGGAGGAGACCAAAATGAAAAGAACCAATAGAAACAACAATCCATACTTTTATATTAATTGAAATATTGTTTTTAGAGAGCTTCGGCTCTTTCAGACAATCATTCTTTTGCAGCTCTTGAGAGCTTGACTCTTCTAGAATACTTAACAAAATGTAGACAACACAATATATAAAAACCTAAGCATATTCGAGAGACTTCAGCATAAACATAAAATAATATATATCTAAACACCTAGAAAATGTGTGAAGGCCTGCAAAGGAGTTAAAGGCTATCATATCAAATCTTCTCATATCCTTTTTCCAAAATTTGGCTTCTTAAATTTGTCTTTAATGCTGGGACTGATTGATCTAATGCAAATACAAAGGATTTTTGTCATCAATGTTGATACGAGAGTGGATACAAACCATGATGGATCCAACTAGGAAATTTAATGCAGTAGGTGAGATTACATTCTCAACACTCCCCCTTAATCTCAACTATGGACAGTCATCTCAAAAAAATTTGGAGCATCCATCTTCACTTCTCTAATAGCTTTGGTTGTACAATCGGATCTTCCTTGCAATGGAAAGTGTTGAATGAATTCAAACCTTTTGATAGTGACTTGTTGTCTTCAACTGATGTGGCAGTACTTTGGTGACATCTTCCACCTTTTACTTTGATGATTGGGACCTTAATTCCCCTTAGCAAAAAATTGCACTTCCCTTTGTGCAAGTTGTTCTAGTAATTTTAGAACACCTATTCATTACCTTCTTCTTGCAGTTTCTACCTATCAGCTCCTTCATGAGTCCATGACCTCTTTCCTCATATAGAGACTTATTTATCATTCTGCTTGGGTGGTGACCTCACAAATTTTCAATGTTCAACTGTGGATTCCAATCTTCCTACAACTTTTGTAGGTTTCTTTCTTCAAATTTTATGACATCATACAATTGGTATTCTCTTGAGATCTTCTGATCCTTTTATGAACTCCTCTTTCTTACTTTGTCTCTTTCTTTTTGTAGACTGAAAATGAATTGAGAGTTGTCTTGTTTGGACTGTTACCATCTGAGTTGCTGCTCACACAAGTATACTATCATTTTACTATTCTTGGAACTTCTTCTCTTTTTCTCAAATACCATTACTTTTGTTTTCTTCTTCTTCTTTTTTTTTTAGAGCTACGACTCTTTCCATGTTCTTTTGATTTCTTTTACTGATGTTGTGGCATCAAGAATATGATTTTTGTATGTTGCTGTACAAAAATTATTCAACTGATTGTTGTCCTTTTTCTATTCTGTTTTCATAAACATTCCCACTTAATCTTGAGCCTTTTTGTTTTCTTTTTTATTCAAAATTTCCAGAGCAATGTATTTCCAAAGAAACTCTTCTTTTGAAAGTTTTTGAAACTTCTTTCTTTTGCCTCTTTACAGATACTTCATTGTCTACAATATTTTTAATTGATTGTTTCTCCAATAGTTGATGTTGTATCAAACTTTAAATTTTAAAACAGTAGCTTCAGCTACTTCTCTGAATCTTTGAATCTCCTTGCATATGACCCCTTGCATATAGGGCATCCAACACTCAAAATTGGAAGCTCTTGTAGCTTCTTCTTGCACTTCTTTTTTTTGTGGTTGCAACCATGTTTTCTGACTTTTTCAAAATTGTCAAACCATTTTCAACTCTCAATAATGGTGCCATTTGTTTGTCTTTTTCAACTGTTGCACCAGTTTCTCCAACTCTTTGTTTCAAAACATCAACATGGAATTTCTAATATCTTTATAATCTGTAAATGCCTCATTAGACAACCATTTCTTTTGACTCAAAACACTTGTTATTCCTTTTGAACATTCAAACCTTTTATGATTGTTATCTTATTTCACATATGAGAATTTGTACAACTGTTTGAACATACCTGTAAGCTTTTTCCAATTTGTTCCGTAACTCCATCCATAATCCATTTTTATGCATTTTGTTATAGATTCATTGGTTAACACTTTATTCTAGCACGTTTTCTCACAATTATTTTTTAATCCACATATACTGCAATGATGTAAATTCCAACACTTATCCTTGATATGACCTTTTTTGTGGCAATGTGTACACCCAACACTCTTCATTTCTTGAATGAATATACCTACACTTGTAGCATCATTCCCCTTACCTGGGACATACCTAAGACCTTCATACTTTGGCCTCATTATTGGCTCAATTGGATTTCTCATTGCTTGTTCATTTTTTCCTTATCCTTTTCCTTTATATCCCATTCTTTTCATAATTTTCATACCAACATTGTCATCAAAACAAATAACATTTGCAAAATCAAATTTAGACTCATTAACATGTTCATCTTCATCAATAAATTCTTTTTCACAAATGATTTCAGCAAAGTTACGCTTATCATTTGATTGATCAAAACACAAATCATTTGTATCACAAGAAATATCACACACAACTTGCTTTTTCTTCAAGCAATCATTTTCTTGCTGCAATTTTAATATTTCATCATTTTAAAAACTATTTTCTTCTTCTAATTTTTTTAGATTTTGTTCGAAACCTTCAAAAAACTTCAACTTATTTTGTATTTCCTCTTTTTCTTTTTTAGACCATTGTAATTTTTCTTCCAATTTTGTATTTTTTTCTTTTAATGTCAACCAATTCTTTACTCAAGCATCATTTTCACATATGATTTCATATTTCTCTTTTACTCTTTCTTTTAAATTTGCTACCAATTCTGAATTGCATTCCTTAACATTTAATAATTCTTCTTCTAAAAAATCTTTTGCAGTTACTAAATTCTCATTCTCCTTTTCAACTATTTTTCCTACTTTCCCCATTTGTAATATAAAAATTCAACTTACCTTAGTTGATTCCATTACAGAGATTTATCTTTCGACGATTTCGTGTTCCTTCACTCTGTTTCTTCACAATTTCCTTTAGCTAATTAAATCCTTCAACAACTACGGTTGTTCTTACAATTTCAATGAATTCTTCTTTCTTCTCTCCACAATCTTCTTAGTCTTCTCCCAATCTCTTTCAAACTTGAGTATTTTCTTCTCTCAAATCAATCCTCCTTATTTATGCAGATTTCTTCATTTACACTACTGACTTTAATCTTCACCTTCGATAGTTTTGGACTGTCCTCTTTTCAACAACCACCCCTGTACATTTGTTTCTTCTGCTAAAACTTTTCTTGCACTTCAGTGAGCCCAATCTTCTTGAAACTTCAAAACTTGGCAATAACAATGTCGTCTTGAAAAAACAAGATCTTCAGATCTCATTGACCTTTCTTATTTGCTTGATCTCCTCCTTGTTTGGGAAATTCAAAAGCTGGAGATCAAATGGTCAAACTTTTACCAATCTCTATGCCTTCACCATTTCTATTTCAATCTCGGATGGTCAATCAATGATAATCTTTGACTCAAAAACTAATTTGGGGCTACAGCCTATTGCTTTCTCCTTTGGCATCGGTAATCTTCTTTTGACAGTGACTTGATCTCCTATATATCAATGACCTCGTCCTTTTTGGGCTCTTCTCTAACTTTGATAGGTCAATCTTCTTTGACACAAGCATCTTTCAAGCAGCTACAATTTCATTTATACAATGATTTTCTTTTGCTTCTAAAGGCTACGATCACTAGTTAGCTTCAGAATTTCTCTTTCAGGGGTAGCATCTTTCACCATTTATCTTTATGCGACCTTTTCCAAACTCCTAGGTGGCTTCAAGGAAAGCACAATCTAACCTTTTTGATGGCATCTTCTTCTTCCTTCTTGACTGGCGTCTCTTCTTTGACTTCCAGGAACTCCTCTATTGTCTCTAGTGGCCCAAACTTGTTTGACAATGAATTTAATGAACTATTCTTGTGATGTGAACTACCAGCTTTAACTTGACTCTTTTTCCTTTTCATTTTGTTTCACTTTGTTTCACTTTGTTTCACTTTGTTTCATTACTTCTTGTCTTCTTTGATTTTCACAATATCCAAGTGTCTAATGCAAACTGGCGACTTCTTTTAGAGACTGTAGCCTTTATTTGTGGCAACCTTTGCTTTATGATAGTCAACTCTATTTTTTTATCTCTGCAATATAAGAACTATAGCCCTCTCTTTTATTCCTTTCTTTCAAACAATGATTCCAAGATCTGGGTGCAACCTCCTTTTGTGCTTTAGAATGACGATTGCAGGTAGTGACTTCACTTGAACAATTTCTTTTGTGGCATTTGGCCTTTTTTCTTATTTCAATAGTTTACAATTTAAGAGCTAAAAGACATAATCTAATTGGGTTTCAACATATTTACAATCAACCAAATAACGTTACATACATACATTACCCAATTATGCATCAAATTCAAACAATATGATTTCAAACCCTGTAATTTTAAACCCCAATAAAATGAAAGAAAATTGTTGTAAGGTCCTCTACAAATTCCAAAAAATTAAAATTCACTGAAACTATGGCAAGTGATTTACCTCAAGATTTTGCACAAATTGTGTTGTGATTTACCTCAAGATTCTACACAAATTGTGTCATGTTGTCAACGATGCTAATGAAAAATAATGGGTAAAGTTTGGAGGAAAAATTTATGAAACCCTACTACAAAAAAATATTTTCCAAATGAGATCAACCAAAATCTATCTCGCTTCAGTTGCTGCTTCAATCTATTCACAATAAATAGAAATAAATGCAAAAAATATGGTAGTTTTATGTTGATGAAGTTTGATTTTGTGTGGAGTTTTGGTGAGATTTGTGTAGCTTTGTTGCATAGATACGACAAAAACACAATGTCGTGCTGGTTTGATAAGGATTACAAACCTCCCATAATCTTATCGCCATGCAATTTTTCAGCCGCCAAATTTGTTTTTCAGAAAAATTTGCAAAATTTTAGCCACCAAATTTCTTTTCCAATAAAATTTTTTCAGGCATGCTTGAGTTCTTTAATTAAGTTAGGAAATTTTGTGTTGTAATAAGGTCCAATGGACCATTTAAAATATTTTTTGAGTCCTATTTTGGTCATAGGGTCCTAGTTTATCTATTTGGTGTCAAATTGTCACATTTTGTCATATTTGCAAAAAGTTGCAAAATTGCATGTAAAATAATATGAAAGGTCAATTTCATATTAAAGGCCTATGTTTGAGATTTTAAGGTCATATTAGACCATATTCAATTTATTTTGAGTCCTAGGAGGGTTAATGTGTCAAAAAGTTCAAATCTTGTAAAATTGCTAAAGTGCAAAAATGGCAAAAAGGAAAAATATGGCAGTTCAAGAGTCAAGTAGGTGAAAAGTTAGTTTTGGTCACTTGGTTGGAGTTAGTTAAGGTTGGAAAAGGTATAAATATCCTGAATGAATCATTGTAAGGGGTGGTGGAAGATTTATTTGAAGATTAAAATAAAGAAACCCTGATTTTCTCTATTTTCCATGCCTTTATTCTTGTTCTGATGCTTTGTACGAAAGGAATAAACGTCTTCAAGATCTAAGACCAATTGGATGAGATAGATTTTTGAATATAATTCATTTTTCAATTTTTTTTACTCATTTTTATTAAGTATGGAGGAAGATATTGTGTTTTTATTACAGATAGGTTAGAAACCCTCCAAGGGTAAACAATGGTTAAATTAAATTATACATATCTCTTGAACTAACTGATGGAATAGTGTAAAAACTAGAAAAATGTTTCATTTTTATGTAAGCTTTCATAATCTAAGATTGTAATTTGTGAAGAGTGGGTTTGTTGGTCATAATTTGATGCCCTAGTGACTCTATTTCATATGTTAAGACTATCAATAACAGGAAACAATAAAGATTGCAAGTTTTGATTGATGAATTGGGTCTTCTCATGGGTGAAAACATTGAATATGATGTTAGGAGGTTTTTAAATCCTTTGTTATGTTAGGATTTATCAAATACTATGAAGTTGTGAATCTTTTTCTTCACTGCCCTGTTCTGGCAGAATTGTCAGCCCTAGTTAAGAGTGTTCAATATAGTTTTGAAGTCTTTTATTTAAATAGGTGGAGAATATTTTGAAGGTCATTTAATAAGTGTCTTGAATTTCATTGAATCCAAGTTGGAGGCCTGAGATTCCATTTAGATGTTGTAGGTCAAGTTGGTAAAGTTGAACAGTCCTAAGAAGCCTAATTAGGCTAGTTTGTTGAATGACAGTCATTATCTAGTGGTGTTGATACAAAGAAAAGTTATCCTATCTCTTGTGTGTGTTTTAGTTCCTTAAGGGGAATCTAAATACATGTGTAGAACTCAGTTTGATGATCTGGTTCAAGATATAAAGATTGATAGATCTTATTGCAGTGCTACTAGCTTAGGATAGTTAACAAGGGAAAATTTGATTGATAAAGGATCTGAGTAGACAAGTTGTGTTTATATTTGGATCTTAATCTTGTTAAATTCCTAAAAAAAATTCATATAGAGATCTGAAACCTATAGTACAAGTTGAAATCCTTGGAGGCCTATTTCATTTAAGGGGTTTGTGAGTAGTTGGGAAATCAATCAAGAACCAAGTTGTGATTTTTTTTTTAACAAACCTACTATGTTGCCTCCTTACTTACATCATATATATATGTGTGTGAGTGTGTGTGTGTATAATAAAATATCTCATCAAAAAATATTCTGCTTTAATTGAAAGATTTTTTGACATAAATAATATAAGATACATGTCTGAAAAATTTCCTAAGTTGTTCTGAGGCATTTTTTTGTCTGACTATTTTCACCGTTGTATATTTCACTCTTAACATTCAAAGAAAGGAAATTTAAAATACTAACAATAACTTAGATAACAAGTAAAATAATAAATAAACTAGGCTAACATGTATTAAAATAACATAAAATTATACTATTTATTAGCCGATGGGCTATTTGTTTGAAGTTTTCATTGAGATTTTTGTCAGTCCAATTGTGAATAGGATTAGCTAGCCTCATAGAACTCTTAGCTGACGATGACTTCACTGGGGTTTTTTATGATGACGTGGACATTGCTAATTACATGGGTTGGAAGCGGTGGAGTTTGTGGCCTCGATATGCGAAAGCAGAATAGTAAGTGTTTGCTCGTGTGATGTTTAATGCATCCTACCATTATTATACGATGGTGGAAGACAAAGTAAATGCAATATTCAATGTTGCAGTGTGGGAAAGTATAATTTTATTAAGTTGCATTGTTGAAAGAGCCATTATGGTGTTGGTTTGATAGTAGAATATTGTAAAAAAAATTCCTTCGTCTCTGTGGTTGGTTTGATAGCAGACTGTTCTAAAAATTGTCGGCTTTGGCTCTGTTTTATGCCAGATTGGTGGGTTTTAATACTGTTGTTCTCTTAAATTTGGAAGTCATTTTCAGGGAAAACTTTAAGAAACCCCCCCTTGGTGAAGGTGTAAAATCCTGGCGAATCTTGTATACTTCCCGATAAAAATATTAATTTTAGTGGTGAATCTTTTCATTTTTCATGAAAAAAAAATGTCCATTGGCGAATCTTTTCTAATCACTAGAAGTCTATGGAAAATACTAGTGAAATGCAATTATTTTAAAACCACTAAAATTTTTCCATTGGTGAATTAAACCGGTTTTCAAAAGAGAAAAAATAATTTTGTTGGGGATTAAAACTTTTTCTCAAACTAAAAAATAAAATTCATTGGAAAATTAAACCTATTTTCAAATGATTAAGAAAAAAACATTGGTGATTTAAACATAATATCAAACTAATAAGAAAAATGTAGTGGTGAAGTGTGAGTGCAAATTTTCCTAACCTTAGTTGCAAGTCTTTCTTGCTCATTTTTGTTGGGAAAAATTTTGTCATCTAAGAGAAAACTCCAAGAATAGTAGTGCCTTCGGTAACTTTAATTTCAAATAGATTGCCTCAAAAAAAAAATACAACTATGTCACAAAGCGGAATCAGACACAATTCATTTCCCACATTAATCTTTCTGAGAGAAGCACATGTAAATTCAGTTTCAACAACTTGCATAAAAAGATTCAACAAATAGAACCATTAAAAATGAAAGATAGTAAAGAAGATTAGAACATACAGATTTATGTGGGGAAAACCCTTTCGGGTAAAAAACCCGACACTCCAAAATATCCAAGCCATTGTATTATTCAACAACAAATAGAGTTACAATACAATCTTAGGCTCATAGCCTTTTTCACAGAGATTACTCCTTGTTTCATTATGGAGACAAACTGGCAACAACCCTGTTTTGTTTCCCTCTCTCCTTTTTACATTTTCCTTGATCAACCTCTCAGTCCATACAACCTTTACACTGTTACAATACTCTCACATAGTATACAATGCAAATTAACATGAGAGATCATCCATGACACTTAATCCAGAGAGATTTCGATAGCATAATCCCTGCCTCAATCTTCCTCTCTACCTTTGTACTGCAAAACATCCAATGTATATACATTCATCTTTAGAAGATAGGAAAGAGTTCGTCTTCTATAGATTATTTCATATTCCAATAGTAAAACCAACTATTAACTATTCTAACTTCTACAACTCACCCATGATCCTCCAATGAACATCATACACATCAGCGGTCAGCCAAGTCAGCGTCCTTCCAACCACGGTCCGCCTTCAAGTCTATCAACATGACTTTGTCTATTGGCCATAGTTTAGCAAAACACACCGATCATAAAACTCTCCCTAATGTTTTCCATCATCCTGAGGTCTCGACCAAGTCCATTGGAAAGAAAACATCCATCAACAAGAGTTCATAATGTCACATTGAACCCATAGGTCTCCCCGATGTCATTAAGCTCGTACACCTTTCAAACCATCTTGTCGGCCAGACACACTCTATCACTAAGAGTTCACACCGATATCCATCCTATCAGGTCCCACATCCGTCAGAAGTTGGGAACCAACCATCGCTTTCCAACTTTCAACACTCCTTCATATTCTGCTTGCCGTGGTGAGGGGTCCACCAAGACATGCGTCCACTGCTTGTGCAATTCTTAAGCATCAAAATGGAATCTACAATTTTCTCAACAAGTCTCTTAGAAAAGACTTAAATATTAACTCCAAGTGGGACTCCCCACATCCATTGGTATCCAAGTTACTATATCATTGGAGAACCAAACTCTAGAACCTCATGTCGGAGGTTATGAAGTTCCCAGAACCCATGACTTTCTGACAGTGTAGATTAACATGAGAGATCAACCAAGACACTTAATCCGGAGAGATTTCGGTAGCATAATCCCTACCTCAATCTTCCTCTCTACCTTCATACTGCAAAACATCCAATTTATATATATTCGTCATCAGCAGACATGAAATGATTCATCTTCTATAGATCAATTCGTATTCCAACAGTCAGACCAACTGTTAACCATTCTTACTTCTCCAACTCACCCATGATCCTCCAATGAACATCATACACATTAGTGGTCAACCAAGTCAATGTTCTTCCAACCACGATTTGCCTTCAAGTCTATCGGCATGACTTTGTCTATCGGCCATAGTTTAGCAAAATACACCAATCATCAAAGTCTTGCCAATGTTGTCCATCATCCTAAGGTCTTGACCAAGTCCATCGACAAGACAACATCCATCAAAAAGAGTTCATAATGTCACATTGAACCCATAGGTCTCCCCGACGTCATTAAGCTTATACACCTTTCGAACCATCTTGTCAGCTAGAAACACTCTATCGCTAAGAGTTCACACCGATATCCATCCTATTAGGTCCCACATCTATCGGCAGTTGGAAACCAACCATCGCTTTCCAACTATGAACACTCCTTCATATTCCACTTGCCATGGTGAGGAGTTCACCAAGACATGCATCAACTACTTGTGCAATTCTGAAGCATCAAAAGGGAATCTACAATATTCTCAACAAGTCTCTCAGAAAAGACTTAAATATTAACTCCAAGTGGTTCCCACATCCATTGGCATCCAAGTTGCTATATCGTTGGAGAACCAAACTCTAGAACCTCATGTCGGAGGTTACGAAGTTCCTAGAACCCACGACTTGCCGAAAAGAGGATCGCTTCGTCGCTTAAAACCTAAACTTCCAAACCCCAAGTTAGAGGTTACAAAGTTCCTGAAACCCACAATGAGCAAACAAAAAAGGGAGGAGCCTTCCCTCCATAGTCGCTAAGTCAGGAGGTTATGAAACTTTGGAACCCCATGAGTTCAGTTAGATAAACTTGAAAACCAATGACTTAACTCAAGTCGATGAAGGAGGAAAACATAACTGCTCCAGGAGGTAATCAAGCCAGTAAATTTGAGTCATAATTCTCAAAACAAATTGTAGTCAGTTGGTCAGAAGTTTCAAAAAATTCAAAACTTCAGACTTTGGTTCTAAGGTTCCAAGTTTCAGCGACCACATGACATTATGGACCATGACCGTTCGATGAATTTTTGATGGACGGTTGTAGTTGCATTTCAAAAGTATATCTCTCAAGCACTAGATTTGTGAATTGAAACCTCAAGAGTTACACTAGAACCATTAGATTTTCAAAAATCAATGGTTGAGATTTTATTAATTATTTATGTCTGTCGGTCATCCTAGTCTTGTTTACCATTTAATATTGCCTAAGTTAGAACAAAATATTTTATGACTAATCCTAGTAAATATTAACTCTTTAATCTTGAGGGTCGAGTCTTGTCAACCTAGCGATGTCCCCATTTTAAATTATGCATGTGGATAAAGTTTGTTTTAAACGAGCGACTATTCAATGAATTTTTGATGGATGGCTATAGATTCATTCCAGAAGTAAATCCTTGAAGTACTAGACTTGCGAACTGAAACCTCTGGAATAACAGTAGAACCGTTAGATTTTAAGAAATCAATGGTTAAGATTTTATTAATGATTGGTTTCAGAAATCAACATATAGTTCTGATCATAAGTGAGTGAAATTTATTGTGACTTATTACCTAGGACATTGATAATCATTAAGGTAAAATGAGACATTTAATTCTCTCTTTTCAATGCATCAAAGTACTCTACCTTTCATTTATTCTATTGAAATTCTTGATTTGGCTGTGGTACTGGGTGGCGGCACATATTAATACCATATACATAGCTAGAGATTGATTTGATAGCTTTATATTGAAAACTACACGAAGTACAAGTATGTGCAAGATCATCATGGAAAAAACAGGACCTTAAGTGGCAAAAAAATTAGAAAAATCAGAGTTAGGCAACTTGACATAAAATTTGAATAAGTTATCTATATTATTTCAAAAATATGTAAGAATAGAATTTGTAGAAAATTAAATTTAGTTTCTAAACTACTAGGTTTATTTTTTTATTTTTTAAATCTATTTGGTGAAAATTTAAAATTTCAATGCAGTAGTACTTAAATTTCAGGGAAAAAATAAGTAGGTGTCTGTCTAACCACCCTAGCCACAATAAAATGATAATATTTTTTTATAATATTTTAGACATAATTAGATGACTCATGTCTGGATGTGATGCATATTTTTTTGTAATTTTTTTCCAAGTAAATAATTAATTATGAATTTTTTATTACAACTTTTAAAAATAATAAAAAATCATATGTCTGACCACCTTAACTTTGTCAAAAATTCATGAAATTCATTTTTTCTTTCTTTAATCCTATAGTATATGAAGAATAGAATGTGATGCTTGTTTTGGATTCAAAAAATGTGATACCGTTTGAAAGCTATAGATTTTTTTCAATCAGCCTATCAATCAGCACTTTAGTTGTAATTCAAATAGAAAATAAATAATAATTATTTATTAAATTCAAATTAAAGCAAAATTTATATTGGTGGAAAGTTGAGAATCTCTTTTAAAGACCCTTTTCATTTCATCAATTTTGCGTAAAAAAATAGTCGTCAACCACATACCCTACAAATACCCATCATATTGCCACTTTTTGGCCCATCATGATCCTGTGCATACCCGTACTGTAGAATCGTAGATGATGATGTCAATAATCCAGTGATTTTGGCAATTGATAACTTGCGTGGCACTGCCAAATTTAACAATTGATAGCTTGTCAACTTGAGCTACAATTTGCAACTTTGCATGTAGCCAACTTGAGGTACCAATTAAGTTGGATTTTTTGGTTTGCATGAATTGCAATTATTACTAAGTAGTCAGTAGTAATTATACACAATCTTAGAGCTCACACATGACATGTGTGAGGTGTACAAGGTACCAGGCTAGTAGTGGCACTTTTGGCCCATAAATAAGGATAGTGAGCACAACTAAAATCATTCGTTTAATTTTCATAAGGGTTTTCATTTTGTAGGGTTAATAACTTAATAAGGATTTAGGAAGAAGATTATGTGGTATTATTGGGGATTCTCTAAACTCTCTTGCCTCTAGTTATGTAGTTACAGAGTAAAAGACCAATTTTATTCAAGTTCAAAATGGGTGGAATTGGAAAGAAGTTGATTTGGTTCACCTGACTTCTCAAATAGTTTTTGAACCAGGATGAGGAGCTCTGATGGAGATAAGTGCTATCCCAATGCATGGAGGCGGCAAGTAGAAGATTCTCATGGTTGGCTAGGAGAGTCTCTTGCATTTGTTTTAAGACACCATGGCTTACCAAGCAAGCCCCATGCATTTATTTTTAATGCTCATCTTCTGCATGGGAGAAATTTTACAACCCCTCATCTCCTACATGAATCTGGTTCTGAAAGGGGCTAAGTACATTTCTTATCTTCACGACTCTCATTTCCCTAGTTTGATTCGACCCCCTTTCCCCATGCATTTTTTTCAAAGTGTATGGTTGACTCGACAAGTCCCATGTGTTTATTTTCAGAGCTCATGGTTGACTTGACAAGTTCCATTTATTTTCAGAGTGACGGAGATACATGTATCACATTCACATTTTCAACTTTTCACCAATGGTCCAGCAGAAGCTTGGCGCTTGTGCTTACATTTCTATTTGTACTATGTAATAATGTGACATTGTAATTCAGTTGTAATAAAATAAATGGTTGTTCTATTAATGTGACATTGTAATTCATTTTATTAATTCCTTTGCAAGTTAAGTGCTATTAATGGTTGTGCAATGTGCTATTAATGTGACATTGTAATTCATTTTATTAAGGCCTTTGAAATGTTAAATTTTCGGGCTCCAGCCCCTTGGCCTTGGTGTCAATCCTAGTGCATTAAACTTTAAAGAAAATTTAAAACACATGTTTTAAAGAAAATTTAATGCAAATTTAAAACACATGTTTTATGTTTATTATTTATATCATAAATTACTCAACCGTTTGATGAAAATTTGATGTATGGTTGTAGTTGCATTCTGGAATGAAATGCAAAAAGCACCACACTTGTGAAATTAAACCTTTGGAATCACCCTATAACCTTTAGATTAAAAGAGATCAACAGTTTAGAATTTGTTGTCAATGCAGGAGTAAATCATTGTTTTTAATGGCTTGTTTTAAATGTTGTCATCCATGTACATTGTACTACCTAATTGTGTACTATGTAGTCCGTAAGTAATGAGTAGACATTTCAATGTCATTCAGTTTGCTCATTGCAGTGCACCACCCTATTCTAGGTTCCACAGTTCCACTTCCAACAAAGCCATTCCAATAACCCAGTTTCAACTTCAAGAATCAAAATTCAAAATCTTGGTAAGTTAAAGAATTCCTGTGGCTACGTTTCATCGCTTGAAATTTTTTAAAATCTTATTTTTTCAAACTTTGAAGTTTAGGTTTAGGGTTAAGAGGCTTACGAATTAAGAAAAGTTAAGGACTAATAGGGAATTCACAAATTTCATATTGTTGATTGTATTAGCATGTCTACCACCAATACCACTAGAGCAATGTCAAATAAAAAAAATACATTATGCAAAATTGCTTAAAACCCCAGGTTTCACTGATGAATACTATGATATTTATGATCCTAAAACCTGTGGTAAGCATACCTCAGAACTTAGATTTTCATCTAAGAATAAGACTACAAAGCAAATTCAATTGCAAGTTGATAGTATCAGTGCACCATGGGTAACTAGATTAGGGCGCATGATGTTACATGTGGTTTTCCCTTGCCCAAAATTTATCATGGTTTGTACCCTAAATTATGATGATAACAATTTAGAGAAATTGTTAATAAAGATAGAAAAGAAGAATTGTTATCCATTAATGTAGAAGAACTTGGAAAAGTGTTGGGCTTGGGATTTACAACCGAAGAATTTGGAAATGTCCACATTGACCTAGAAAAGCTTGCTAGTAATTATGAAGCAGTGGATGAAATGGTGAAAAATTCTTTCTTAAATAGAATAGTTTAAGATAGAAACAAATTGAAAGGTGATTATAAGCCTCCTTATGATTTGAATATTTTTAAGCCATGGGTTCATGATACTATTTCCATGCTAGCATTTTTCCTCGGACTGGATAGCAATTTGGAAGTGGGTGCATGCCTCCTTGAATGGTGTATAATATCCATTATGGTGTTCCACATGCCAAATATAATTTTATTGAGCACATTGTAGAATCCATGCATATTCAATTTTTAATTATTAAAGGAGGTTCCAACAAGACATTTAGGTTCACAACCTACTTGTGCTATCTGTTTCCATTCAAATTCAAAGGAATGTTTCAAACCAACAAGCTTTAGATTCAACCCTATGGTAATATTAATCTTGAGCAAAGGAAAATGGCTCCAGTATATGAATGGACCACTATTATAAGGTTGCATGATTCTCAAAGGAACTACAATCATTTTGTAGACTAATTTTTGGCTCCATTTCATCAAGCAATTACAAATACTCTGAAGCCTAGATTGCCTATGTCATGTAGAAATTGCATTGAACTAGGAAAAGAAATACAATTGGCTGATTGGTACTTAATGGAAGAATATATTGTGCTAAGATTTTATGGATCGGAAGTACAACCATACAAACTTCCAATACATGTGACAAAAAGGTTTTTTGCTTTGGAATATGTAAGGTAGATGCAAAGTACTAATGAAAGGCACTTTACCAATCAGGGGAAGAAGACCTTATTTCCTTATTTACCTTTTTCATGTGGAGGGATCACATTCGAGAGAAAAGCATTTAGTGTGGCACATGATCTTTTGAATTTTTTTGATTTTGATGCTATTTGTCACTGGCAGTATGATCCATGTGACACCATTAAATCAATGATTGTGTTGAATAAGAATGTTGGAAGTAGAATTCAACATCAAAGTAAACCCTTGCTTGAAAAATTGAGAAACAAGGATTTTAATGATGAGGTCAAAGTAGCAATGGGGAAAAGTGTTGCTAAGAATGGTATTTCTTATGAACAATTGTTAGCAAAAATTATGTCATTACATCAAAATACAATTAGGAGGTACAACAATTTTTATGAAAAAGTTCATAAACCATCTAGTAGAGTAAAAATCCCAAATTCTCTAGAGAAGGAAGTTACAAAAAAAAACTGGTCACAATAAAAAATTATTACCTTTTGGTCTATGAGGAAGGACCTAGGTGATCCAAGAGCTCTTGCAGAGTATGGAGATAATGAAGAAGATCTTGAGTTTATCAAATTATGGAATATAGAGCATTTGAATGAACAAGAAGATGAAGAAAGCGATGATGATAGGCAAGAAGAAAGCCATGTCAATTTCAAACTTGGTTTAAGTGAGGCCACAAAAGAAGCATTTACTATAGGAGCAGCCATAACTGAAAAAATGGGTTATGAAGGTGGTCCTTTTGGGTCCCAAAGACAAGGCCCTTGGATGGAAATAGATGTAGAGCATAGAAAACTAGTTGATAAATCTGGCCTTGGGGTTGGAGGTGAAAAAGTAGACCTAGGGTATATAGGTCAATTTGTTAGAGCTTCAAGTTCAAATCCTCATCCTCATGGTCAAACACAATCACAACTAGGGCATGCCCATGGTGGAGGGATTAGTGCAATTGGCATTGCCTCAGATGCCTTCGGTGGTGATGGTATGGGTAGTAGTACTAGTAGTGGTCAACATGTACTACAAAAAAAAATTAACACACAAGAGGACAACAAAATATACCATAGAAACACTAGGCGATCAAGGCATATGAAAGAGTTAAAGGATTTTGATAGGTCAAACTCCAAGTCACACTAGTAGTGGATCCACTAGAAAGGAGTTATTTCCAGGCACTCCCACAATTCCAATTAGTTTCGCTACGAAATCATTAGCAACTATATGATGTAAGCAAACTCCAAAGGTTGCTTTCACTATCTTGTAGAAGACTTTCCACTGTCTCCTGCCTAGAACCTGCTACTAAGGGTTCTTGTTGAGCTTAAAAGACTATCCTAGTCCTGCTCCAACTCTTCTCAAAGAGTTCTTCACTAGTGCTTTACCTCTGGAGTACCCACACCTTCTTGCAACTGACTATTCTTCCTTGGACTTAGAAGGGTCTAAGTGCCAACTTCTCCATCTGACTTGAACTCTTTGCAGGGGAGATAGATGCTCTGTTTCCATGCATTTCATGTTCATTTGAAGGCATCTTGGATATTCCCTATCCTTCACTTTACCCGATTTCCAAAATCTTGCTTGAAGAGGCCTAGTTTCTACTAGCCCTTACCAGTCGCTTTTCTGCCCTTTTCTTTCAAACTTGACACACAACCTAGTGAATAAATCACATTTCCTAACACCCTTTTTAGACTTTTAAATCTTTCAAAAGTTTTTAGGTCACTGTTAGTACCGTACAGGTGATTCCTATGACCTTGGAGAGGAGGCCTAATTGCCCTATCTTCTAGGGTTTCACTGTTTCCTCTTTCAGATCTGCCTATGATGGATTGATGGAAGCCTCATTCCTTTTGGACTATGAAGATACTATCTTACCCCACCTGGAACTATACAGATTCCATACAATGGACTATTCCCCTGCCTAAGTTCTTAGCCTATACTCACTCAAACCTCTAACCGGGCAAACACAGCTCGCCTAGGGTTTGGAATTAAAAATCTTTGCTTGGCTTTCTAGAATTCCTACTCCTACATTCTTAAAATGGACTAGATCCCCTGTAATTTCAAACTAATTGTAGGGAGATCCCGTGATTAGTTCTTATGGGGGAGCCATGAAAAATATTGACTGTTCAAAACAAAAGAAACTAATAATCTACACTGTGATCTATGAATTAGAAACAAGAACCCTACCCTAAGCTACCTGATTTCCAAGTGGAAAACATTCAAAACTATTCTATAAATCTAAATATAGTGACAAGACAATATTTACAATGCCTTTTTAATTCACTGTTTCCCAAGAACTCACGGGTAACACAAAAAAACACAGAAATCTGCCAAAACAAGTATAAAAACCCTTTACAACCTATTATATGGATACAAAACACTATCACCACTCAAAGAAAATTGCTTATACAAAGAAAGATACCTAAACTACTCTGTGAACATGAATACCAAGCTGTTTCAATATACACAACGCTTATATTAACTCTGCTTTGCAAAACACACAGGATTTTTCAGATAACAGAGCTCTTTTCTTTCTTCTATTCAAAAGCCAAAACTTGATACTAATTACAACAACAACTGACTGCTAACTATGAGCCACCTCTATTTGGATGCCTTTTCCACATTCAAAGGTAGTTGATTGAGCTCTCACCCTAATTTCAAGGGATTCCCAATCCCACTAAGATGCATGCAACTCCACAACTGCAGTTATGCAACTTCCACAACATTTTGCAACTCATCTCTATGTTATGATCCTAATTTTTAGGACCTCAATCTCCTTGTTCCAAACCATCAACTTCCTCAACTGCCTCTTGGCATCTTTTCAACTATGATCATGTGTTTAGAACACATTTATCACTTACATACAAACATCAGCTGTCCAAAGCTAATTCAAAGCAAAATTTAACATTTTTGATTAACTAAGATGGTATAGTCCTAATGACTAACTCATCCACACCAACAAGACCTTCTAAGGTCCAATTCAAACAACTAAGATCCTGACTTGGCTAAGGTCAGTACAAGCCAAAATTGTGCAAACCAAAATGGAGGTCAGCCTAGGTGCTCCTGCACCATCCTCCCCAAAACAGAAAACTTCAATCCATCCTTAGATTGAGTAAGTTGGGATCAATGCCCAACCTCTTAAACTCTGCCTCCTTGATCCATATTGCATCAACTTCAGGTTGTCCTTGTCTTTGGATCAGGTTTTCTTTGTACTCCTTGGTTCTTGTTCTCTTTTAGACCCTAGTATCCAAGATCTTATCAGCTTGTTTGACTGTGACAGTAGGCAGTTTAAGTCCTACATCTTGATTGAATTCATGGAAGGTCTGATCGAGGTTGAATGGTGGTCCTTTGTAGTGTACAAGGTCTACAACATTGAAAACATGGGACAGTCCACTGTCATCTGGTAATTGCACCTTGACTGCATTGTTTCCATACTTTTCCAAGATATGATAGGGACCTATCCTCTTCATTTGCAGCTTGTGAGGAACTCCCTTCTGCAATATAGCCTTGTTCAAATGGACCATCACTAAGTCTCCCACATTGAATTGGACTTCTTTCCTATGCTCATCCACCTTAGTTTTATGTTTCATGGTATTCTCTGCCAAGGTTTTTCTGACTGTCTCATGAATTTCCTGCATTGCACAAGCAAAGTCATCTGCATATCCACTTCCCTTGAATCCATCCTTCAACTCTCTCAGCTCATAAACACCTCTAGGGTGTAGTCCATAGACAATTTCAAAGGGACTCTTCCCCATAGATCTATTTACTGTATCATTATAGGCATATTCAGCTTGCCCAATAATCTGATCCCATTGTTGACCATACTCCTTGGTCAAGCATCTTAGAAGGTTTCCAAGTGTCCTATTCACAAATTTGGTCTGACCATCAGTTTTGGGATGGTATGCAGATCCAAAGGACAAATTGGTGCCCATTCTTTGCCAAAGAGTCTTCCAAAAATGACTCATAAACTTAGTATCCCTGTCTAATACAATGTTGATTGGTAAGCCATGAATCCTGACTATCTCCTTAAAGAAAAGAGAGGCTATTTGACTGGCATCATTGGTTGTTTTGTAGGGCACAAAGTGAGCCATCTTGCTGAATCTGTCTACAACATAAACACTATCCATACCTTTCTTTTTCTTGGGTAAACCAACTACAAAGTCCATGCTCAAGCATTCCCATGGCCTAGAAGGGATAGGCAGTGGCTAGTATAGGCCTGCATTTGAAGAAGTGCCTTTTTCCTTTTGACAGACTACACAACTCTCCACATACTTCCTAATATCTAGCTTCATCCTAGGCCAAAAATAAAACCTTTCGACTAGCTCTTGAGTTTTAGTGATCCCAAAATGTCCACTCAATGCACCATTATGCTTCTCTTGTATTAAGTTTTCTCTAATAGAACCTCTAGGAACACAAAGCTGATTTCCTTTAAACAAAAGGTCACTTTGCAAGGTATATTCAGCATATTTGCTATGGAAATGATTCTTATACTCAAGACATACCTTATAAATTTCTACAAAGTCTTCATCATCTGCATATAGATCTTTGAAGTGATCTATTCCCATGCTCATCAACTGAATTTATTGAATTGTGAGGACTCTTCTGATCAATGCATCAACCACTTTGTTGAGAGCTCCTTTCTTGTGCTTGATATTGAAGGTGTAAGCTTGCAAATACTCCACCCATTTCATGTGCCTGTGACTCAACTTCTCTTGTGAATTCAGGAAACTGAGTGCTTGATTGTCTGAGTACACAATGAATTCCTTGGGAAGCAAGTAGTGCCTCCATTTCCTTAGTGCTTGTACCAATGCATACATCTCAAGGTCATAATAAGAGTACTTCTTCTTGGCTTCACTTAGCTTCTCTGAATGAAAAGCCACTAGTTTGCCCTCTTGATTGAGAACAACTCCAATAGCTACATTGCTTGCATCACATTCAATGGTGAATAGCTTCTCAAAGCTTGGAAACACTAAAACAGGTTGGGTAGCTATCTTTTCCTTGAGCAACTCAAAACTCTTGTTAGCTTGCTCATTCCATACAAACTTGGTTTTCATTCCTCCTTTAATAGTATCCAACATAGGAGCACAAATAGCACTAAACTGCCTTATGAATTTCCTATAATACTGAGCAAGACCATGGAAGCTTCTTACCTCTGTTGCTGTCTTTGGAGTGGGCCAATTGAGAATGGCTTCTACCTTGCTGCTGTCCATCTTCAAGTTGCCATGTGATAGCACAAATCCAAGGTACACCAGCTCTGTTTTGATGAACTCACACTTTTCCAAATTGATCATCAGCTTCTCCTCCTGCAGCTTCTTGAAAATCAACTCAATGTGTTGGAGGTGCTCTTCTCTTGTTTTGCTATAGATTAGTATATCATCAAGATACACTACTACAAACTTGCCAATGTAGTCTTGGAGAATTTCATTCATGAGTCTCATGAATGTGGAGGGGGCATTAGATAATCCAAATGGCATAACTAGCCACTCATAAAGAACCTCATTGGTTTTGAAGGTTGTTTTCCACTCATCACCCTCATGTATTCTAATTTGGTGGTAACCACTCTTTAGATCTATCTTGGTATAGTACCTAGCTTCACCTAGACAATCCATGAGATCTTCAATCCTAGGGATGGGAAACCTATACCTGATGGTTATCTTATTTATTGCCCTGGAATCAATACAAAGCCTCCATTCTCCTCCTTTCTTAGGTGCTAAGATAGTGGGTACTGCACATGGACTAATGCTTTTCCTAATGAGACCTTGGTCAAGAAGTTCTTGAATCTACCTGGCTATTTCCTCATTTTGTTGAGGGGTCATCTTGTAAGATGCTTTGTTTGGAAGGGTGGCTCCTAGTATCAAGTCTATCCTATGACTTATGGCTCTTTTAGGAGGTAAGGTTGCTAGTTGACCACTACTTACAATTCTTTCATAGGTCTGCAACAAGTCTTGTATCTCCTTGGGTAACTCTTGCTTTTCAGCTGCTTTCTCTTTGTTCACCTCTCTTGGCTTGATCATTACTGCATAGCCAACTCCTCCTTCTTCCAAAGCTTTTAAAAACTCTTTTTCACCAGCTATTAGTAGCTTAGAACCTACTGTCTGCACCTTAGTATCTTCTAACAAAGATTGAATCTTGTAGGTTACATTGTCCTTCTTGAAGGTATATGAATTCTTAGCTCCATCATGTACAACTTGATGGTCAAATTGCGAAGGCCTACCTAGGAGCAAGTGGCATGCATCCATAGGTAATACATCACACAAAACTTTGTCTTTGTACTTGCCAATTGAGAACTCCACCCATGCTTGTTCATTCACCAAGACATGTTGTCCCTTATTGAGCCATATGACCTTGTAAGGATTATTGTGAGGCATCCTTATCAATTTTAGCTTGCTGTCTGCCTCCCCTTACACAATATTGTCAGTAGAACCTGAGTCTATAATGACCTTACACACTTTCCCCATCATCTTGCATTTTATCCTAAACAAGGACCTTCTTTGGCTTGGCTCTTCTTTAACCGGTTCTTTGATCAAAGTCCTCCTCATCATGAGGTTCTCACCTTCTTCTGAGTTCAATGGTACTTCAAGTTGTTTATTTGCTGCAGCTGTCTCATCTTGAATCAGATTGGTTCTCCTATCTCCTCCATGAGAAGTACTACCTTTCTCTGGACATCTATAGGTTGGGTGTCTCAATTGGTTGCAATGGTAACATTTCATGTTGGTGAAGTAGCTGCCTCTTCCTTGTCCACCACTTCTTCCTCTGGAGCTGAAACCTCTTCCTCTACCACCTCTACTAGAATTTCCTTCTTGCTATTCAAAAAATATGACTTCTCCTTGGGCTCTTGATTCTGAGCTTCTTCCACTATAACTTCCACTTTGTCCTCTGTTGTCCTTCCCTTTACCTCTGCTTTTGGGGTTTTGTTCCTACTTCTTTTTGCCTTTCTCCTCTTTCTTCAAAGCCATTTGATAGCATTGGTGGACTGATTTGAAGTTTACCAAACTCATGTCTTCTTGAATAGACCATTTGAGTCCATTTAGGTACCTTGCTAACTTGATACTCTCATCTTCAACCACTTTTGATCTAAGGCACAATTTCTGAAACTCCTCTATATATGTTTGGACATCCATATCTTTTTGCCTCAAATTGTGTCTTCTCCTATGCAACTGAACTTCATAATCATCAGGGAGATAGGTCTGCCTTATCTTAGTCACCATTCCTCTCCATGAAACTATAGGACCTTTGCCTTCTTTCTCTCTTTCAGATTGCACAAACTTCCACCATGTGAGAGCTGCTCCTCTCAACCTTGACTTGGCCACCTTCACCTTTTGGGCCTCTATTATGCCATCACACTCAAAGTGATTCTCAATGCTCTCAATCCAGTCTACAACTAAATCAGGGTCCATTTGTCCACTAAAAAGTGGCACACCCTCCAATGCTTTACCATGAAAGGCCTGCAATGCCTTCAAGAATGGTTCTTCAGCAAGAACAGGGTCAGGCTTTGGAGCTTCCTCCTCCAAATCCTCTTCTTTTTCCTTGGCTTCCTATTTTTCTTTCTTCTTTATCTTGTCCTTCACATTATCTGCTATCTCATGGACTTCATCCAAGAGTTTCTCCATCTAAGATATCCTTTCTCTGAGCAACTGGTTGTTTTCCTCTTGCTCTTCTACCTTTTTAGCTAGCTCTGCATTTGTCACCATGGTTCCTTCCTCTGGTGTGTTCTCTCCAACTAACTCAGTGGGCCGAAACATTAATCACAAGCCTTGAATCAATCTAAGCTCTGATACTAATATGATGTAAGCAAACTCCAAAGGTTGCTTGCACTATCTTGTAGAATACTTTCCACTGTCTCCTGCCTAGAACCTGCTACCAAGGGTTCTTGTTGAGCTTAAAAGACTATCCTAGTCCTGCTCCAACTCTTCTCAAAGAGTTCTTCACTAGTGCTTTAACTCTGGAGTACCCACACCTTCTTGCAACTGACTATTCTTCCTTGGACTTAGAAGGGTCTAAGTGCCAAATTCTCCATCTAACTTGAACTCTTTGTAGGGGAGATAGATGCTCTTTTTCCATGCATTTCATGTTCATTTGAAGGAATCTTGGAGATTCCCTATCCTTCACTTTACCCGATTTCCAAAATCTTGCTTGAAGAGGTCTAGTTTCTACTAGCCTTTACCAGTCCCTTTTCAGCCCTTTTCTTTCAAACTTGACAAACAACCTAGTGAATAAATCACATTTCCTGATACCCTTTTCATACTTTTAAATCTTTCAAAAGTTTTCAGGTCACTGTCAGTACCGTACAAGTGATTCCTATGACCTTGGAGAGGAGGCCTAATTGCCCTATCTTCTAGGGTTTCACTGTTTCCTCTTTCAAATCTATGTATGATGGATTGATGGAAGCCTCATTCCTTTTGGACTGTGAAGATACTATCTTACCCCACTTGGAACTATACGGATTCCGTACAATGGACTATTCCCCTGCCTAAGTTCTTAGCCTATACTCACTCAAACCTCTAACCGGGCAAACATAGCTCGCCTAGGGTTTGGAATTAAAAATCTTTGCTTGGCTTTCTAGAATTCCTACTCCTACATTCTTAAAATGGACTGGCTCCCCTGTCATTTCAAACTAATTGCAGGGAGATCCCGTGATTAGTTCTTATGGGGGAGCCATGAAAAATCTTGACTGTTCAAAACAAAAGAAACTAATAATCTACACTATGATTGATGAATTAGAAACAAGAACCCTACCCTAAGCTACCTGATTTCCAAGTGGAAAACGTTCAAAACTATTCTATAAATCTAAATAGTGTGACAAGACAATATTTACAATGCCTTTTTAATTCACTATTTCCCAAGAACTCACGGGTAACACAAAAAAATAGAGAAATCTGCCAAAACAGGAAAAAAAACCCTTTACAACCTATTCTATGGATACAAAACACTATTACCACTCAAAGCAAATTGCTTATACAAAGAAAGATACCTAAACTACTCTGTGAACATGAATACCAAGCTATTTCAATATACACAACGCTTATATTAACTCTGCTTTGCAAAACACATGAGATTTTTTCAAATAACAGAGTTCTTTTGTTTCTTCTATTCAAAAGCCAAAACTTGATACTAATTACAACAACAACTGACTGCTAACTATGAGCCACCTCTATTTTGATGCCTTTTCCACATTCAAGGGTAGTTGATCGAGCTCTCACGCTGATTTCAAGGGATTCCCAATCCCACTAAGATGCATGCAACTCCATAACTGTGGTTATGCAACTTCCACAACAATATTTTGTTACTCATCTCTATGTTATGATCCTAATTTTTAGGACCTCAATCTCCTTGTTTCGAACCATCAACTTCCTCAACTGCCTCTTCGCATCTTTTCAACTATGATCATGTGTTTAGAACACATTTATCACTTACATACCAACATCAGCTGTCCAAAGCTAATTCAAAGAAAAATTTAATAGTTTTGATTAACTAAGATGGTATAGTCCTAATGACTAACTCATCCACACCAACAAGACCTTCTAAGATCCAATTCAAACAACTAAGATCGTGACTTGGCTAAGGTCAGTACGAGCCAAAATTGTGCAAACCAAAATGGAGGTTAGCATAGGTGCTCCTGCACCACTATACATACTCCTATTCCTTCACCATTCAAGCATTCTATTGTTCCTACATCCTCGAGTTTTGATTACAATAAAGAGTTTAAAAAGAAATCAGAATTGAATAAAAAATAAAAGAAGTAATTGATGGAGAATGCATCTGCTTTAACTTCAGAGCCTGCAACAACCATGGTATTACCCACATTTGGCACAAGTAGAGAAATCATGGAGTACACATTTCTTGTTCCCACAGTTCAAAACAAACCAAAAAATTAGATTGCTCTATTTGAATTCCAGGTGAACAATTGGGTATGTGCAGGATCATGATGGGCCAAAAAGTGGCAATATGATGGGTTTATGGCTGACGACTTTTTTTATACCCAAAATTGATGAAATGAAAAATGTTTTTAAAGGAGATTCTCAACTTTCCACCAATATAAATTATGCTTTACTTTGAATTTAATAAGTAATTATTATTAATTTTCTATTCAAATTAGGACTAAAGTCCTGATCGATAGACTGATTGAAAAACATCTATAGCTTTCAAACGCTATCACATTTTTTGAATCCAAAACATGCATCACATTCTATGCTTCACATACTATAGGATTAAAAAAGAAAAATTGAATTTCATGAAGTTTTGACCAAGTTAAGGTGGTCAGAGATACGAGTTTTTTATATTTTTCAAAAGTTGTAATAAAAAAATCATAATTAATTTTTTACTTGGAAAAAAATTACAAAAAAATATGCATCACATTGGGACAAGAGTCCTCTACTTATATCTAAAATATTATAAAAAAATATTATCATTTTATTCTAGTTAGTGTGGTCAGACATATACCTACTTCTTATTTTTTCCCTAAAATTTAAGTACTACTGCATTGAAATTTAAAATTTTCACCAAATAGATTTCTTTTTTCTTTAAACAAACCTAGTAGTTTATAAACTACATTTGATTTCCTACAGATTCTATTCTTACATATTTTTGAAATAATATAGATAACTTATTCAAATTTTTAAGTCAAGTTTCCTAACTCTGATTTTTCTGATTTTTTTGCCACTTAAGGGCCTGATTTTTCCATGATGATCCTGCACATACCCAATTTTCAATTGGATTTTTATGGACTTAGAAATACTGAAAAAATTAATGTATCAAAGAAGAACAATGAATTGGTGTACACATCATTGTTGAATCAAGATAAAGAGAAAAAAAGGTTATAGACTCAAATTGAAAAGTTACAGGAAGACGTAGCAAATGAGAAAGAAATGAGGAAATCAACAAATAACAAGAGCAATGAATTAGAAAAGAGAATTAAAAAATCTACCTCTACATTATAACAAGAAAAGAGGATAAGCAGAATAAGACTGTGGTGAATGAACCGAAGCAAATGCTAGATGAGAGCAACAAGAAATATGATGAGAAAAAATCCACTTCAGAAAAAATTAAGACTAAGCATTACAAATGGAAATGCATAGTGGGAAAAAAAATTGGAGAAGGAGAGGAAAAGAAATGAAAGATTGGAGACAGAGCTATTGGAAGCAAAAAATGAAATTAAGTCTTGTCAAAATAAGTTATCTTCATTTTATAGAGAAACAATGAGGCATATGAAACAAAAGATTTGGGATGAAATAATGTAGGGGATTGATCATTTGTGTGATATGTTTCAACTGATTGATGCTATCAGACAACATCATAAGAAGTTCAAAAAATATTTAATGGAGAACAAAAATGTGTTGGCATTAGAGAAATCAATAAATTAAATTCAAAAAATAGTCTACAAAGCCAGTGACAATGTTTTGAAATCAAAAGGGATTACTAATCGGCTTGCTACATCAATGACATTGTCATCTGTCATTAAAAAGTGTTTGAGAATGCATGAAATAGAGAAATATTTTCATTTGGTTGCAGACAAGATGAAGAAGGTGAATGAAAAGTTAAGGAACTTCACAGAGGTTGGTTTACTAAAGGCTTTTGACACAAATGAGTGATTTGCTAGATGGAATGATTTCAGAAAGAAGGTGGAGGATGGAAGGAAGATTGATTTGGACCAGTTTCCTCAAAACCTAGATGTGGTGACCTTTTTGGATTCCACCAAACCATTGCTAACCCTGAATGCAAAATTGATTGGAGAATCCAAGACAGGTTGCAATTTGAATAATGAATTGTTAACAAATATTCAAGTCAAACAACATCAGTTAGAACAAATGACAATTCTAACACCTAAAGAGTGGAAATTTCTAGAAAAGGTGATGCAGTGATTTAATTTTTGATAATATGAGTTTCCAAGTTCAAACTCAGCTCTGTGCAGAGTTGTCTTTGAGAAATATTTTTCATTTTGAATGCCTCTATGCATTCCTTCATTGGATACTCAATTTAAAAGCTCAAATTCAGAGTTCAGTAATCTGTTGATGTTTAATTATCTATATTATTTATTATATCATTTGAAGAAAAAGTCTGGTAGTGGTTTCAACTTCTAGATAAACTTTAAATGATTGTTGATGTTCATTGTTGTATATGATACTAATACTATTGTTAATATGCTACTAATACTATTCACACATCAATACTCAATCTCCATGACTACTTAGCAGATCTACTAAACATTTATATGAATTCATGCTTTAATAATTTAATCAAGGTACTTTAACTGGTTCATTAAATCAGAGCCAGAATTAAAACATAAATCAATGCATATTGCATAATATTAATGACAAAGAAGATTAATGAAAGATCATTGATTAGATTTCATTAATAATTCATGCAAAATTTTATAGATGGAGAGACGATAGACTCAAAATAAGGGAGCAAAATAGGCTTAGTCTCTAGTCCTCAAAGTTTTATAACCTTGTCATGGATTTCTAAATTGTCATAACTTCTCGATTCCCCAACTTGGTTCATGGTTCACTTTGTTGAGTTGCAAGTTTTTTGGTCATCTTTCTAGTTAGTGGGTCGTTGGGTCGAAGGTTTCAAAAACTTTGAAACTTTAGAATTTGGTTCTAAGGTTCCAAGTTTCAGTGACCACGCGACATTATTGACTTATCTTTCCTTTCAAAGGCGATGTCATCTGACACCTCATTGAATGCTATGTACAAACTAATATAAAATATAAAATACAATATAAAATATAAAATATCACAATTTCATGGAATACAACATAAAATATCATCTACTATAGTTTGACTTTGGAATATGATTCATGATGACATGAAGTGCAATATAAAATAAAATATCATGAAGTGGGATATGTGTAGGATCATGATGGGCCAAAAAGTGGCAATATGATGGGTATGTGGCTAATGACTATTTTTTTACCCAAAATTGATGAAACGAAATAGTTTTTAAAGGAGATTTTCAACTTTCCACCAATATAAATTATGGTTTACTTTGAATTTAATAAGTAATTATTATTCATTTTCTATACGAATTATGACTAAATTCCTGATTGATGGGTTGATTGAAAAACATCTATAGCTTTCAAACGATATCACATTTTTGAATCCAAAAAATGTACCACATTCTATGTTTTTCATACTATAGGATTCAAAAAAGAAAAAATAAATTTCATGAAGTTTTGACCAAGTTAATGTGGTCAGACACATGAGTTTTTATATTTTTGGAAAGTTGTAATAAAAAATTCATAATTAATTATTTACTTGGAAAAAAAATAAAAAAATACATCACATCTAGACATGAGTCCTCTAATTATATCTAAAATATTATAAAAAAATATTATCATTTTATTATGGTAAGGGTGATCAGACACACACCTACTTCTTATTTTTTCCCTAAAATTTAAGTACTACTGCATTGAAATTTCAAATTTTCACCAAATAGATTTTTTTTTTTAAACAAATCTAGTAGGTTAGAAACTACATTCAATTTGCTATAGATTCTATTCTTCCATATTTTTGAAATAATATAAATAACTTATTCAAATTTTTATGTCAAGTTGGCTAACTCTGATTTTTCTGAATATTTTACCACTTAAGGGCCTATTTTTTCCATGATGATCCTGCACATACCCAGTGCAATGATTCACAATTTCATTGAATACAATATAAAATATCATCAACTATAGTATGGAACAATGGAAACTGATCCATGAAGTGCAGTATAAATACCTAAAAGCTGCTAATTATCTTAAATTTCCCAAATGGTGTTAGGGTCCTCAAATTGATGTTCATCACTAGATAAAGTAAAAGAGTCATCTTGAATTTGATTCCAAGTCCACTCTTCATTTTCTTCGGACTATCTTAAATTCAACATTCATTGTGTCATTTTTGTCAATGTCATCTGTCTGAGTCCCATTTCCACTACCACTGCCACCAATACTAGCCTTTGGAATTGGAGTGTTGCACAACCTGGTCCCTCTTCTTTCACATGGGGACCTCCAGATTGTGAGTGCCCTTTAAAAAGGAAAATTTATGACATTATACGCAGTTCCTTTCATCCTCAAGAAATTTTCCAAATTCTTGTCTATTTTTTTTCTTAACTTTGATTTCAAAAACCCCAATGTATTGAAAACTCACTCATCCTCCACCAACCCCAATATCATTGTTTGACATAAATCAACAAGTTTGAAATATTCTGATATTGAACCATGCAATATTTCACTCTGACCTAATTTTTTCCAAACATTTTTTATTGATCCTAGTTCAAAGGCCTTGTCCTTTACTATGGATTTATATTGGTCCTTCATAGCTATTACAAAATTCCTACATTATTTTCTAAGCTTAGCTTCATCCAAAATTTCTTCTATTTTCTGCTCATTGAATGTTATAGTTTTTGAAAATTGTTCAATCAAGATTTTTACCTGAGAATGAAAATATGTTAAGTTATCTCAATTTTCCAAAAATTAAGGATACACAATACTCATGGCTTCAAGTATTTCATGTTGAGGGAATATTTCATGAATCTCTAAGGAAAGATATTTCACAATTTCCTTCAAATTATCACCAATAGATTTAACAATGCCTTGAAAATCTTCCGCATTAACAGCTACTTATCTGGTAGAGCACCTAGCTATCTTACATGATTAGTACATTTGTATCTCATATCCACATATAAAGATGCATAAGTGCCCCCTTGCATTAAACTGTAAATAATTATCAGGATCATTCAAATCAGTAATTTTTTGCCACATGAAATAATTTGGGCCATCTTGTGTTAGATCTAGATATAAATGATCGAGGGGCAAGCATGCATGTTTATGTAGATTAGAATATTCATTAATATACATAGTTCTATCTTGGGCTTTCTTCACAAGATCGTTCATCACATCTAGCATGGGAAGAAGACTAGTTAAAGTCAAGAGTGTCTCTATATCACTTAACCTATGTAAGAGGTTAGGAGCTTTGTCTATTGTGTTGTGATGCTCGTACATCACTCCAATCAAGGATTGATATTTTGAAAGAACTCATTGCACTGGTCCAGCTTATTTCCTAGTGTTATTCCCTCAACAAAATTTTGAAATTTTGTGAAACGTCTAGGACTTTGGCAGAAGTATGTGTAGATCTCGTGGACTATATTTTTGACTTTTGATACTATAGAAAACTTGCTTACAATTTTGAATGCTAAATTCATTCTATGGGCCATACAGTGAATGCCAAGCATGTATGGTGCACAAGTAGTTTGAAAATTTGTACAAACACTGGTCCTTTGACCTTGCATCATTGCAACTCCATCAGCTCCTACACACACCAAATTTTTGGCAATTGTCAACTCATCCATAATTGCAATTTCATTCAAAGATTTCTTGACTAGTTCAAATATATTTTGCGATGTTGAACTGTCCTTCATTTTATGAACATAGAGAAGATGAGCTTGGAGAACATGTTGTTGTATAGTATACAAATGCATATAGACCCAAGAAGTATTGTCTACCACAATAACTTCATCTAAAGATAATGCAATGAAATTTGACTCTTTTACTTTAACCTTTAAATGTTCCTTTTCCACTGTAGCAAGATAGTTTTCCCATTCCCACCCAGCATTTATTGACCAATATGAGTAGGGATAGTGAGGAACATTCAAAAAAGATAATAAACCCGAATATTCTGGGTAGTCTATCATAAGATTCCCTCTGGAAAAATATGAAAAACAATAGTCATCTGAACAGTTTTTGAAAAATTTGTTGCTTCTATTGCTTTCCCAAATTAAGTGTCAAGTGTACCTTTACATGCACCAAGCTTCAACAGTTTTTGGTGATGCACTTCATAATCTGTGACATACCTAACATGAAGAAATTCTTCCTTTGATTTCCATTGTATGACTAATTGTTCCTTTTCGTCTATGATTTATTTTTCATAAACTTTACCGATATGCTTTTCTATAGTGTCAATCTTTAGCTACAACATCTTATCTCTTCCACATTTCCAAGTACAAATCATACATCTAGTCAATTTTTAATTTTCAATATCATTTGATTTCCCCACTGGTTCAATGAATGGGTACTTTAACAACCAAGCAAGTTGAAAACTTCTTTTCATTTCCCACTCGCGCCCCCTTTATTGGTTTATTTTTCCTTTTCTTGCTACCAACATCATCATCCTCATCCAAGTCAATTATCTCATTTTGGCTAACTAGGCCCAAGGTATCACTTTGAACATCTTCTATGGTATTGCTATCCTGATTTGATACATTTTGATTTAAATCAATGACAATCTCAACTTGACCTTCTGGTTGTGGTGAGGTATTGGGAATGCTACCAATATTTGGTGGAAGAGTTGATGATGTAGCTGCATCTTGACCTAATGGATCATAAGCTTTGGAAATTCCAAAGTAAGACTGTATGGTACATCTAAGTTTTTTGCGTTTTGATGGCCTCTCAGTATCTTCACCACCTTGAGGAGCCTGAGGAGTGGTGGGAGTCTCTTCACCAACCTGAGGAGCCTAAGGAGAAGTAGGAGTCTCTTCACGACCCTGAGGAGTGGCAGGATTCTGAGGAGTGACAAGAGCCTTACCACCCTAAGGAGCGGAAGGAGTCTGAGAATCGGGAGGAGTCTCTTCACCACCCTAAGGAGTGACATGAGCCTTACCACCCTGAGGAGCACAAGGAGTTTGAGAAGTTGTAGGAGTCTCTTCACCACCCTGAGGAGCAGCAAGATCCTTACCCTTACTACTCAAGTCACTTGACATATTGATCTCTGATTCACTCGACATATTCATCTCTCACTTTAAATATTTAAACTAGAAAAAAAGTTATTCTTGTTTAAGGATAGAGAATAATAATATAGATCCCATTCCCTACTCAATATCATCTTTAAGACTGAAGCAAGAATGGAAAAGAGATAAAGAAAAATTATTATTATAACTAACAACACTATGAAGAAATGATCACTCACCTTTAAGTCTACATTATTGGCATTGTTTGACTTCCAAATAAATGATACTTTTGATTGTATTTATTTCTATTCAAGGAATAGATTAATAATATTCCTTTCAGTGATTTATCAAAGATTGTGTGAATGGAAATGCAATAGGAATTTATAAGTAGTGTGATAAGTGTTGTTCTTTAAATATGGTGTAGAATCACATATCAAATTCAATACTATGGAATACAATATAAAATATTCGGCTTTTTCCTAAACTTAGTCCCTAGTCCTCAGAGTTATATAACCTTGTCATGGAGTTCTTAATATTCATAACTTCCTGATTCCCTGACTTGGTTGATGGTTCACTTTGTTGATTTGCAAGTCTTTCTTGGTCATCTTTCTACTCAGTACTCGATGGGTCAGAGGTTTCAAAAACTTTGAAAAGTTTTAGAGTTTGGTTCTAACTTCTAAGGTTCAATTTGTTGAAGCAAGAATGGAAAAGAGGTAAAGAAAACTTATTATTATAACTAATAACACTATGTAGAAATGATCACTCACCTTTTAAGTCTATGTTTTCGACTTTCGCTGACTTCCAAATGGAGAAGTAGAACCTCAGAACTGAACAAAATGTGTAAGAAGAAATGGCACTTTCAATTGTATTTATATCAATCCATGATTCCATATTTGGAAAATTTCATGGTAATTTTAAATGGTATATTAAAAATTTGGAAGATCCCATGTGCTGATACAATGATACATTGTAATTTTCAAGGCAAAATGTGTCCTAAAATGTAATTATTTTTTAATGTTATTGGCGAAATAGGTCCTCATGAGCAACTATTTATAAATTTTAATTAGTGAAATGGGTCTTCACAAGCAACTATTTGTAAATTTTAATTGGCGAAATGGGTCTTGATACAATGTTGTTTTAATAATATTGGTGAATATGTAGGTGTTTCATTAAATGCTTTTGGGATTCTAGGTGAAAATATTAGTCGGTCCTATTGAAATGTGTAGTTTGACAATGGTGAATTTGTTGCTTAAATATTCCTCATAAACACATCATTGGTGAATGGACATGCATTGGACCTATACTTCATAAAATCCAGGAGATTTGGACACCCTGTTGGGAGCGAGAATTCACCAATTTTGACTTGGCTGATTTCTAGAATTCGCCAATTGGCGAAGATTCACTACTAAATTTTTCCCTAGACATTTTGCATGGGTATTTTGTATAAATGATTGATTTATTGTTCATGTATTCTTGTTATATGTTTGTATCTTTTTCATTATACCCATTTTGGAGACTTCAAAGAGATTATGGCTCTATATGGATGGAGAAATTGCAATTAAATCTTTCTTTTGTCAAAAAATATGGTTAGGGTTTAGTAATTTTTTTGGCCCTCGTTTCTTGTTTGTATCTTTGGTGTCTGTATGGATGGAAAAATTGCAGTTGAATCTTCTTTCTTTTGTTAAAAAATATGGTTAGGATTAGTAATTTTTTCGGCCCTCGTTTATTGTTTGTAGGTATCTTTGTGCATCTTTGGTGTTATACCCATTACCATAGGAGCAATTTTAGTTAAATCTTATTTCTTTCGTCAAAAAATATGGTTAGCGTTTGTAACTTTATCATCCTTGGTTTATTGTTTTAGTTATCTCTATGTATCTTTGGTGTTATACCCATTAACATAGGAGCAATTGCAGATTAACATAGGATTAATTACATATGTATATATGCATAGGGTTAGTGTATTTTGAATATGTTTCATGATATTCTTTTTTTATCATCTATTTAAATTTTGTGATAACAAATTGTTCTTCATGATATTCTTTTTTTGAGTTCCCCATAAAAAACTATTCATTATCATAGTTTGCCTCTTCTATACTACATATTTTAAAGTTGATTTTCGATTATCTGTTATTTTCCTGTGGTTCTTAAGTATTTTCCTAATAGTTCTTTTACAATTCATAGGATTAATTACACACACACACACACACATACACACACACACACACACACACACACACACATATATATATATATACAGAGGGTTAGTATGAAAGCATAACAATATTGGAGATGAAATTAGTTTAGTGGCTGTTAAGTGTTATTCTAATAGCTCTTTTACAATTTCTCTATTTATCTATAATATTTAGTGCCAGGTAATCTAGCTCGAATTTTCAATGAAGTCTTCTTTCTTTCATAAGAAAATGTGGTTAGGGTTAGTAATTTTATCACCCTTGGTTTACTATTTTAGTTATCCTTGTGCATCTTTGGCATTATACCCATTAACATAGGAGTAATTGCATATATATATATATATATATATATATATATATATATATATATATATATATATATATATATATATATATATATATACATATACATATATATATACAGAGGGTTCATATGAAAGCATAAGCATATTGGAGATAAAATTAGTTTAGTGGTTGTTAAGTGTTATTCTAATAACTCTTTTACAATTTCTCTATTTGTCTATAATATTTAGTTCTAGGTAATGTAGCTCAAATTTTCAGTGAAGTTTGTTGGGTTATACCCATTTTGCACAAATTATTGCTACCTATTGGGTTTAAGAGTTCTATTTAATGTGGCTTTCTATTCATCAATGATCTTGTATCAATATGTTTCATGATATTATTTTTTTCTCATCTGTTTGAATTTCCCTGTAACAAACTATTTTTCATGATATGGGTATGTGTAGGATCACGATGGGCCAAAAAGTGGCAATATGATAGGTATGTGGCTAAAATTTTTTTTTAACCCAAGTTTGATGAAACCAAAAGGTTTTTTAAAGGATATTCTCAGCTTTCCACCAATATAAATTATGTTTTGTACTTTGAATTTATTAAATAATTATTATTAATTTTCTGTTTGAATTACGATTAAAGTCCTGATTGATAGGTTGATTGAAAAAAATCTATAGCTTTCAAATGGTATCACATTTTTTGAATCCAAAACATGCGTCAAACTCTATGCTTCACATACTATGGGATTAAAAAAATAAAAAATTTAATTTCATGAGTTTCTGACCAAGTTAAGGTGGTCAGACATATGAGTTTTTTATATTTTTTAAAATTTGTAATAAAAAATTCATAATTAATTATTTACTTGGAAAAAAATTACAAAAAAATATGCATCACATCTAGACATGATTCATATAATTATATATAAAATATTATAAAAAAAATTATCATTTTATTGTGGTTAGGGTGGTCAGATAGACACCTACTTATTTTTTCCCTGAAATTTAAGTACTACTGCATTGAAATTTCAATTTTTCACCAAATAGATTTTATTTAAAAATAAATAAACCTAGTTGTTTAGAAACTACATTCAATTTGCTACAGATTCTATTCTTACATATTTTTTAAATAATATAGATAACTTATTCAAATTTTTACGTCAAGTTTCCTAACTCTGATTTTTCTGAATTTTTTGCCACTTAAGGGCCTTTTTTTCCATGATGATCCTGCACATACCCATATTATTTTTTTCAGTTCCCCATAACAAACTATTGATTATTGTAGTTTTCCTCTTCTATTCTCTATATTTTATTCATGATATTCTTTTTTAGTCATCTATTTGAAGCTGCTTATAACAAACTGTTAATTGTCATGGTTATATTGTCTGGATGGAATGTGTTATATTTCTTGTATCAATATGTTTCATGATATTATTTTTCCCTCATCTGTTTGAGGTTCCCTATAACAAACTGAACCATAGATTTTTGGGAAGGTGTTATGACTCTCTTGCTCAATTAGGGTTTTTCACCTAAAGGAGAGAGATAGACCCAAAAATCTAGGTGGTTCACTCAAACTAATGCAAGTACAATGAAAATATTCTTAAATGAAATGTCCTAAATGTAATAAACTAAAAAGATAGATTGATTATTTATGCAAAACTAAGAAATATAAAGTGTTTGAAAACATAGTGTAATATGCAAAAATGAACTAGAAACATAAACCAATGAAAATAGAACTTAATGAGACTAAATGGAGTGCACCTGAAGGTATAATGTTGATGTTGGATGGTTATGGAATGCTTCATAAATTACTATTGATGACCACTGGGACTCATTCACCATAGATGGCAAATTAGTCCAACTTCTCTAGGTGAAAGTTATTGAAACAGGTTTTAGGGTGCCAGGAACTGAAAACCTCAAAAAAAAAAAATTTCTATCCTGGTAGTGGGACTGATTCACCTATAGATGGAGAATTAGTCTACCTACAAAAAATTGCAAATTCTAAAGTCAACTCTGTAGGTCCAGATTTGTACTTGTCTACTTGTCAGGTTGATGAATCCAAATTTGTAGAAAATGGGTTGAATTTTGCCTCCAAGCATGAATTGGGTCTTTTTTGACTTGAATAGCTTTGATGACTTGTTGACCACTTTTCAACACCTATCTCTTTAACAAATATTCCTACAAGACCTGCAAACACACATGCAATTTAGAGGGAAAAATGGTTAAGGGTTTTAGTATAGGTGTTTTCCTTGATCAAACCCCTCTTTGGAAATCAAATCCTTAATAAAAAAATGAAATAAAGAAAGAGAATGGTGAAAAAATAATATGCAGATACCATACACTCACCAAACCCTTGATGTTGAAGTCTGAAGATATGTCAATGGCTGCTCCAAGATGATTGATAATTGCTTGATAAAATGATGCTATGATGTTTGAATACTTAGAGAGATAGAATGAATGAATACTTGAATGAATGAGATGATAAAATGAGAGAAAAACATATATTTATACACACTTATACCCTAATTTCCTAAAAATACATCATAGGCTGACCTAAGGTCTTAATGAATAAAAACCCAGAAGAAATTTGAATTTATTTTGAATTTTGTGCCAAGAGGGACTCATTCACCACCCTTAGTGAATGGGTCCCACTCAAGGCTTGCAAGTGGGTGTCAGGGGTTAAGTTTCATTTTAATGATGTTTATCAGTTTTATATTAAAAAATATACTTAATTATGACCTTTAAGTGCATAAAGGGGCCAAATAAGTCATAAGAAAAGTGTAATTAATGATGACAGGCCTAGAGAAGCATGAAATTTTGTTACAAGACTTTACAACACTTAAAAATAAGACTTGGTAAGTGATAAAAAAGAGGTATTTAGATGAATTATAATAAGAAGAGTCTAAAAAAGTGTAGAAATTTTTTACAACACTTCACAACACCTTTACAAGACATCATCAAATCTTAATAATTTAAATATTCAATCTACCTAATGTGAATGTATAAGTCACATTACAACATTAAATCTAAGAAAAATAGGCAAAGCATCATAAGAAAAAGACCTAAAGGACCATGAAAATGTCAAAGATCCATTTTTCTATGGTACATTTAGTCCCTACTAAATAGTGAGAGGATGAACTTGCTTCAAACTCACACTAAAGTAGCCATGCATATCGAGAGGGATCCAAATGTACTTATGCTAGCAAGATGAGATAACAAAAATCAAAAGGGATGATCAAGCCCCTAGGATGAAGATCCCATGGCGAACTAAACATAAGAACAAAGGAACACACATGAAAGAGAAAAGGAAAAGGAAGAGAAAAAGGAAGAGTCAGATCAAGCTTTGATCATCTTTCCAACTAGTTGTGGATCAGACCTAGGTTGTTTGTCCAGAAAGAAAAATGCATACACACTCTGGGGTGGCAGTACTCATGGTTTTCCATTGGGTGAGAGGGCCTAAAAGGTGAGAAACATATGCTTGGATGTTATGTACTCACAAACACATAGGTGACTATGGGGAAAGTCATTCCTCGGAATGGGATTCCCGCTCAACCATACTAAAGTTATACCTCTTGATAAATTTAATAAGGCACCAAAAAGGAAAGGAAAATGTTGGTTCATGCTTCATGAGACAAGGAAAGCTTTGTATGCTTAGAACTCATGAACAAATAGGATGGCACCACAGGAATACAAGTTGTGTTATGCAAGGTGGCCATAAATGCAAAAATGTGAAAAGGAAATGTTCAAAGGAGTCTTGTTTGGTTCATGTGAGGTTTATAACTTAGGGAGCATTGTGTCTAATGTCTCCACGAGAGGACCAATCAAAGAATAAAATATTCACAACTTAGGGGATGTAGTGTGTTGCATCAGGCCACTGAGAGGAATGCCATATGCTAAGATAGATCAAGCTTATGAAGGACACTACACCCAATGTCATCGACAAAGTGAAAAACGCATTGTGTGAAGTAACAAGGGTGCACTAAGAACCATGAAAATTTTAAATGCAAGATGAATAATTCCAATGTATGCCCCCACTTTAAAGGAATTGCTACACACCATTTGGTGAGAAATTATTTTAAAGTAGAGAATGAAACATGCAAAAAGAAAGATGACATGAGAGCCAACTCGAAGAGACCCTATGCAAAGTCATATGCTTTCAAGTAAGGTTGCATCATGTGAGAGAAAAAGAAAAGAAAGAGGGGTTGCCCCCAAAAATAAGAACACCAAACACATAAGGGATCTATGGATTTTGGGTCAATATGTTCGTTGTTGCAATGTTTTAGGAAAGAGCTCAGAACTGTCATCATTCCCTGAATACATAGAACTAGAATAATGACACAAAGAGAGGGAAAATAAAAGAAAAATAACCCTTTTGGGTCAACATGGAAGAAACATCGGGCGTCTCAATTATTTGCATCATCCCCAAAAGGAAAACACAAAACAAGAGGCGAATGTTAGAGTAATAAGTTATTACACTTAATTAATTACATCATATTGGTTAATTAATTAAGTCACTTATCACTTTAGTTACCTAAGCTAAACTTAGGCACATTAATAATTATTTATTAATTATTAAGTGTGCACACTAGGGTTTTTCCTTTTAGGGTTTCATGATCTCCTTCATAAGGATTGATCTCATTGTAATTTCTCAATTCTTGAATAATATCAATTTTTACATCTTCATGCAAAGCTCTTGATTTTTTCTATTTTTCTCTTCTATGGAAGGCTTTTCTAGTTTGCATGTCTGATCTTGGATTCTAACAGCGAAAAGTGAAAAGTGAAAGGCGAAGTGAAAAGAAAGACTCGTGGATAACATGAAGGAGACATTGCGGTCTTAGTGCCTTGCATCACCCCCAAACAAAAAACACAAGAAAAGACAAAGAAAAAGGAAAAGGTACCTTTTGGGTCAACATGAAAGAGACATGGGGTGTCTCAACGATTTGCGTCATCCCCAAAAGGAAAAAAGAAAAAAAAGTGAAATAGAAAAAGGGACCTTTTGGGTCAACATGGAAGAGACATAGGGCATCTCAATGCTTTGTGTCATCCCCAAAAGGAAAAAAAAAACAAAATGTAAAAAGTGAAAGCCATGTATGACATATAGAAGAATGAAGGTACAAATAGAGAAATTTGCACAAAGAGAGAGAATCTCAAACACATAGCATGGGGAATCACATTACACACATGCAATCAAAGAAAAAGGAAAATGTAAAAATTCTAGTAAGGTGAATCCAAGTCAACCATATAACAAGTCATTCACCTCCAAATCATGGTTGAAAGGTGAACAATTGGTGAGAGGGACAAGTGCAAGGGTCGTACTAGGTGAAGTGTCAGGCTCATCACTCTAGATAGAAGATATCTCAGCGAGGCTCATAGATGAGGAAAAGAATGTATTGAATTCATCATGTATTTCATCATCTATCTTTGTGGTTTCCTCATCGTCATATAAGTTGATCAGAATAGAAGGATGAATGACTATTCCTGAAGGAGAGTGTATCTCTTGTTGTGATTGTGGTAGTGGACTATCTTATTGTGGTCAGGAGGAGGAGGAGGGTGGTCATGCATTGCTTCTATCAAATGTGGATTATGATTTTCTTTTTTTTCTACTTCATGTAACTAACGAGAAAGGAGACGAAAATGATGCCTATGTTCTCGAGCATCATGGTTTCTTTTAATTCTATTTTGAATTTGTTTCGGTGTAAGAGCGGATTGGTCCATGATAGGCACCTTTCCTTCCCAAAGAGGAGGAATAGAAGGAACTGAAGGATATGGTTCAATCACTTTCTCTTTTGCTTTATAAACTTGTTTAATGCGAGGTGGCATGACAGGGTTGGTTTCATTATCTCTTGGTTGTTTAGACGAAGATGATGAATTGTTTATTGTTGGTTTCTATGGAGGTTGCAATGTTTATTCAGGTTCAGATTCAAGTTGAAGCATTGTCTCATCTAAGATGTGAACATCATAAGTGGAGGGGGACATGTTGCGAAGAGACAATTTAGCTATTTTTTTAGCTTTGAACTTTTGACAGGAAATGATAAAGAAGTCTCTATGAGAGGTGATGGGTTCCAGAGGTTTAGGCTAGAAGGCTTCCAAGGAAAAAATTCCTTTAGAAGACAATGGATTAAAGCCACTATGGTGTACAATAAATATCTCATTGTCAAGCAGAAACTTCAAACATTTGTGAATGACTAAAGGGACAACTTTGATCGAGTGAAGAAAAGGATGACCTAGCCACAGACGAAACCAATCCGACTATGGAATGATAGAGAATGTTACATCCAATATTTTAGGTCCTATTTGTAATGGGAGTATGATCAATTTGATCGTAGGGCATGCAAAACCATTATGTGTTTTAATCCATGTTGTTGGTTTTTCATAATCATCTTGATAAAGATCATGTAATACTAAAAATTCTTTTGTGATTACATTCTCACCATAGGAAGGATCTATTAATATCCCATTGGTGGGCTTAATCATAGATGTGGCCAGCTATGTAAAGATGACCATCAGGGAGATTTTTTAGTATATCTTGAGGAGAAAAAGTAATATCAAGAGATTTAGTAGTTGGGCCCTTATCAGGGATAATGTCTATCGTACCCACAATTTCATCCATAGGATTAATATGGGTAACAATTGGAGTAAGATAATCTTGTTCATTATTTGTATCAACATTCATCACATTAATGTTTGAAGGTTCAATAGCTTTTACAAATGAGATATTATGTTTAGGCAAGGGTTTGGTGAAAATTTTCAAATTTTGATTAGGAGGGGCAATGGACTTATTGCCCTGATCATTGAAATCCGCAATGGATAGACAACTAGAATCAATGAGGTCTTGCACTAGGTGTTTGAGACACTTACATTTTTTGTATCATGTCCATTTTGGCGATGAAAATGAAAATAAGCATTTGGTTTAAAGGTTGCGGGTAGAGGTTTGGTAGGATCAAGCGGTTTAATTGTAGGAAAGGTGATCATCTATTGTTGTATCAATTGATTCATAGTGTTATGTAGGGTATGAGGCAAAGGGGTGAACTGTCTCTTCAGGTCCCCATAGGTAAAGGGCACCGCTATTTTAATAGCTACCACTTGATTATTAATAGGTGGAGTTGGTTGGAGAGGAGGTGGATTGAACTGCAAAAATCCTTTGTTTTTTTTTCTTAAGTGTTGTGAGTTGTTTTGGTTGCTTTGTTTAGAATTATCAGCTTGACTAGAAGTGGATTTTTCATCATGACTACTAATCGAGTTGTGATAGTCCCAAAAGGCTGTGCATAAATGCATGAAAGAAGGAAATTTCATCATAGTCAATTTATCTTGAATGTGAGTTTTCAAGTTTTCAATAAACATCTTTTGGAGATGTGAATTAAGTGATATCTATTTGAGCATACAATGATTGATAGTGTGAAATGAAATCAGTTACTTTTTCATCCTTATTTTATTTACATCTCATAAAATCAGCCATTGTATTTTTGGGAGTCATATGCACTTGAAAATAGATTATAAAGGCATAAAAAAGTTCATTAAATGAATGGATTGAATGATTTGGTATAGAGGAAAACCACTTCAAGGTAGTATCCTTTAAATTCCTATAGAACAATTTATCGTCCAAGAAAAAATCACTACATAAGGTGGTATAGGAATTGACATGATTAGTAGGTATCCTTTTCCTCCATACTTCTCAAACCTAGGCATCTCAATTCCTTGTGGCATTGGTGTTCTTAATATTTCTAAAGATAATGGACTACTACAGACATAGTAGGTGGGTGGTGCATTTTGGATTTCGTAGATGGTAGATATTTGTTGTCGGATGGAGGAAACAGTGTGAAAGAGTTGTGTGATGAGGGGATCGGTATAAGTGGTATGGGGTGGAAGAGAGAGCAGTGATGGATTGTTTGTAGTGGTAGTACAAGTGAAGGTAACAATGAGAGGGGTAAACATGGTGGAAGATGGAACATTCGATGCCACAAAAGAACTAGGAATGATAGTTGGAATAGTGAAGGAAAGAGTCACATGACTAACCTATTGCATGTTTGTTTTAACTTGAGGGGTGGTATAGGTGGGTATGGATGCAATGATTCAAGGAGGAGGAATGTGGGATCCTCCTTGGCTAACCACAATGTTTTCTGGTTGAGATGTTCTAGAGGTGGAAGAGGCATGTTTTTGATATATCTCAACAATGTGTTTCATAACATCTAAGCCTTCATCACTTTCAAGTAGTCGATGGATGTTGTCTATAGCAAGAATGATAGTGGTTGAATTTTTTTGAAGATATAAGTTATGTTGAATATGTGCTAAGTCCTCGAGAATGTTAACTACTTTGACTTGCAAAAGGGAATTGGTTTGTGTGTCAAAATGCATGTTATTGGAAGGAAAATGGTTACTAGTGGTATTATCCATGCCTAATGCACCATTGTCAATACCAAGAGTAGGAGCTCTTGATAACCCTATTGGAAACACAAGGGTAGACAACTGAGAGGGGGGGTGAATCAGTTGTCTCAAAAATTAAAACTTATTAAACTTATTAGCCTTATTCTTAGATATGATTAATAACCATGAAAGAATAAATCATCAACACATCAACAACACACATAACACCAAGATTTTTATGTGGAAACCTTGTTAGGGGAAAAACCACAATGGAGGTTAGTCCACAAGATTATACCCTATTAAAAGTATAAAGAAATAAATGGGAATGAACATGCATTCAAGCACACTGCGTAGAGCTCGCTGCTCAATTACAATAAAGCTTACTTCCCAAGGAAGACTCACTATCTTATAGAAATATTTGGATTACATTCACAAGATTGAACTGAGAAAATGGAATTTGCTTATGCTTGATTACAGTTCCAGTTAAGCACATAAACTCTGCTCACACTTCTTCACACTTTTCTTTTTCCTTCTAATGATTAGAAATTTTTTCACACATAGGACACACACTTTTCTTCAAAACACACTCAAATAAACACCTTCAAATGATAAAAAAACTTCTCATAATTATCTGCAACCAAGAATAACATCATTTAAATGTTGGCTTCAATAAAATAAAAAATGAATACAAACTACCCCAAAACATAAATAATTATCAATGCAAATCAACCAAAGTCAGCCACAACATAGTGAGGACCCAAAATATTATTCTCGAACATGAAACAACTTAAAAAATTATTCCTCAAAGATCTACAACATGCTACAATTACCCCGTTGGCCAAGAACATGAAAAACATGAACACACAAGAGAAAATCTCCAATTGCGAGCACACCGATCAATGCAGACATGCAAAAAAGATAGAGAACAATCTAGAAATGTCCAAAAATATCATGAATCACAAGAGAATTATCCACAACACTTCATGTTACCAAAATCACATCATCATCATTCAAGAACACTAATTGAAGCAACAAAAAAACTGTCAGAACATAGATACTCATAACTCAATCAAATCTTCATGCAGATCTCTGAAACTTAATGTGGATATGCTAGATATACTCAACAATAAACCCTTTAATCTACAACCCTTTATCATCAACATAGTGAGAGATCCATCATCATGTTGGCCAAATTGAACTTGATAAGTTGCAACTCTCTTTATGATAATTTTCTCAATATCCTCAACATGTAGAACCTCAAATCATATTAATGCCAATAGTGTTGACATTAATGACAACCACATATCATAAACATCCAAAAATCACCCCCTTTGGCATTGATGGAAATACATGATGTGAAAAACACCATCAACCCAAATTTCTCTTGGCATTTTTGCACCCTCATGTTTTGACTCTTCTCCCCAACTCTTTCACATGAAATCTTCTCCCCACAATTTTTTTCACATGAATCTTCTCCCCCTTTGAAATCAATGACAAAGATACATATTAAATTTCTCTTACAATATTTGAACCACATTTCTAAACATCTGGCTACTCCCCCTGAGTAGGGGCCACCACAACATCAATTTGAATCAAGACATGACAATGAAATGAATGGAATGATGTAATGAATGGAATCTTAGTTCTTATTAGGAGGGGTAATCACCCCTATCTTTCCTCTGAGATACTCAAAAGTATCCTTAGGAAAAGGCTTAGTAAATATATCTAAATATTTTTCCTTAGTAGGCACATACTCCAATCTGACTTCCTTTACACTCACCTTCTCTCTCAAAAAGTGAAAATTGATAGATATATGCTTGGTTTTTGAATGCATCACTAGATTCTTAGAAATGTTAATTGCACTTGAATTATCATAATATATAGCAATAGGTTCATCATAAAAAACTCTGATATCTTTCAACATCTACTTCATCCACAATACCTGAGTAGAATTGTTAGTAGCAACAATGTATTATGCCTCTATAGAAGATAAGGAAATGTAATTATGCTTCTTACTTAACCATGAAATCAACTTCTTTCCTAATAAAAATGCACCACCATTGGTACTCTTTTTTTCATTCACATCTCCTGCCCAGTCAGCATTAGTAAAATCATCTTCTTTAATATACCATAGGACAAAATCAACTATCCCCTTCAAGTATCTAAAAATTCTCTTCACAATAGTCACATGAGATTCCTTAGGATCGGTTTGAAATATTGCAATAATGCATACAACATTCATGATATTAGCTCTAGTTTGAGTCAAATAAAGCAATCCACCAATCATCGATCTGTATCTAGTCTATTTTTCTTTTGGATAATCATCATCTTGTGTCAACTTACATCCAGTCACCATAGGTGTACCAACTGGCTTTGAGTCTTCCATACCAAACTTCTTTAGCAATTCTTTTAGATACTTGGACTGAGATATAAAGATCCCTTTGTCTAGTTGAGTAATTTGCAATCCCAAAAATAATTTCATTTCTCCAATCATATACATCTCAAACTCACTCTGTATCTCATCAAGAAACTTCATGCAAAAACTATCATCTCCTCCAAAAATGATATCATCAACAAAGACTTCAAGAATCAAATCTTTATCATGATCAATCTTGAAATATAGATTACTATCAACAAACCTTTATTAAATCCAAGTTTCAACAAATAGTTATCCAATCTGGCATACCATGCTCTTAGGGCTTGCTTAAGTCCATACAATTATTTCTTCAACTGACAAACCATATCTCCCTGATCAGTCAATTAAAATCCATCAGGTTGCTCAAGATACACTTCTTCTTTTAGTTCACCATTTAGAAAAGTTGAATTGATATCCATCTGATAAACCTTGAAGTTTTTGTAACCAGCATAAGAAATAAATAATCTCATAGCTTCAATCCTAGCAATAGGAGAAAAAGTTTCTTCAAAGTCAATTCCTTCCATCTATGAATATCCTTTACACACCACTCTTGCTTTGTTTCTAACAACTTCACCTTGCTGATTTAGTTTGTTCTGAAAGACCCATTTTGTTCCAATTACATTTTTGTCCTTAGGTCTAGGAACAAGAATCCATGTATCATTCTTCTCAATTTGAAGTAGTCCTTCTTTCATTGCTTCCATGCAATGTTCATCTTTGCATGCTTCATTGACATTAGTAGGCCTAGTCTTTGAAATCAAACAATATTCTTCTGCAATTCTTCTCCTAGTTTGAACACCTTTGTTCTTATCACCTATAATGCAATCTTTTTAATGATTCAATCTTACATACCTTGGAGTCCTGGGATGTTCTTAAACTTCAGGCTCTTGTGTTCTCACTTCAGTACTTTCACTACTTCCTTCCTCTTGGCTTTCTTGATTTGTTGGAATGACTTGCACTTGATTTTGAGTCTGAACTAAACTGACATTTTCATCATCTAAATCATATCCATAGGTTCTGGATGGTCTAACTGTGTCTTCATCAACCTTGACATTAGCACTTTCAACTACTTTCCTCAATCTCTTGTTGAAGCACTAGTAGGATTTACTTTTAGTAGAATAACCAAGAAAGATACCTTCATCACTCCTAGCATAAAAATTTCCTATATCTTCACCTCTTTTGATATAGCATTTACTCCCATTTTTTTTGAAGTATCTAATAGTAGGCTTCTGACCAAACCATAGCTCATAAGGGGTCTTACTGGTATCACCTTTGATATTTACCCGATTGAGAGTGTAAACAACAATACTCATAGCTTCTCTCTAGTAGATATGAGGGACATTTCCTTCAAGCATCATAGTCCTAGCAACATCTATAACTATCCTATTCTTCCTTTCCATAACTCCATTTTGTTGAGGGGTCTATAGGGCAAATAATTGTCTCTTTATCCCATGTTCTTCACAAAAAGAATTAAACTCCCTAGAAATGAATTCACCGCCTCTATCTGATCTCATACATTTAATCTTCAGACATGTCTCTATCTCAACCTTAGCCTTAACAATATTGAATTTCTCTAGAGCTTCATATTTTTCCCTTAAGAAAGCAACCCACATCTATCTAGAATAAGCATCAATGAGTAACATGAAATACCTATCTCCTTGTAAACTTTTGACTCTAGAAGGACCACACAAATCAATATGCACAAGCTCCAATACTTCATTTGAACAATGTTGTTTGCTTCGAAATGAAACTCTAGTTTGCTTCCCTAAATAACATTCCTTGCATATGGTATTAGAAGGATTTACCAACTTAGGAAGATCACTCACAGCCTAAGTAGAACTTATCTTGATAATATTGTCAAAGTTTGCATGACACAATCTCCTATGCCATAACCAACTTTCATCAACTTCAACAATCAAACAACTTTTACTAGCAACATTCAGGTGAAAGATATTACCTTTTTGTTTTTGTACCTGATGCAATCACATTTCCTAAACTTCCCAATATTCTACACTTTCTATCATTGAATTGAAGATTGTATCCCTTGTCAACCATCTATCCAACACTTAAAAGATTATGCTTCAAACCTTCAACATATAGATCATCAGTATTATTCTTACCATCAAGAGAAATGGATCCTCTGCCATGGATTACACTAGCTTTATCATCACCAAATCTTACAACACCACCATCATACTTTTCAAGACTCGCAAATTTACTTTTATCATCTATCATGTGATGAGTGCAGCCAATGTCAATCACCCATTCATCCTTTTCCTCAATTCTGGTAGCTAGAGCTTTCTCCACATTCATGCAACTAGCACATTCAGTAGGCACTAGATCATTTTCCTTGATAACAATAAATACCCATTCATCTTGACTTGCATTTCCTTTATTAGATTCATCATCTATCACACCTTCATCAACAACATAATAACATTTTATTTGTAATATAGGCCTGTTAGGTCTTGTCTTAGGAACTCTTTCCCTTTATACTTACATTTTATTTGCAAGAAAAAAATTTAAGGAGCAATTTCCCTTTATACTTACCTTCTCCTCTAGGTACTCTCTTGACAAAAAGTGCTTCAAGCTCATCTAGCTTTTTCTCTTCTCCTTCAATCTCTCTCATTTCTTCTTCATACTTGAACACCTTTCTAGAAGAAATTTTACCTGGATCATATCTTTGCTTATCCCTTCCAGAGGTGGTAGCTTTGAATACAAATTCTATCTTAGGAAGAGCATCACCAAACTCACTTAACTCAAAAGTAGCAAGCTTACCAATCAACATGTCCTTGGTTACATTTGTCATATTCCAGATCTCCTCAATAGCAACAACTTTGTGTTTGTATGTAGAAGGAAAGGATCTAAGCACTTTACCAATGATCTCTGATTCCTCCAATGTTAGAACCACTAGTACATCTGATATTACACACAAGTTCATTCACTCTCTAAATGAAAGCAGTAATGTTCTCATATTCACCCATTTTCAATGTTTCATATTTCCATTTTAGAATTTGCAGCTTAGCAATCTTGACATGTGCATCACCTTCATACAAAGTTTCCAATTTTTTTGAGATCTCATAAGCAATCTTAAAATCCATTACATTTTTCATCTTAGAATCAATCAAGGCACTTACCAATGCTTCCTTAAGCCTGATATTATACTAAACATCTTTGATCTCACTAGAAGTAGAAGGACCATTCTATGGAATGATATACGTATTCTTTGTAATTAATAGGATTCACCAATTCATCTCAGAGGACACTCCATTCGAGTCTTCCACAAGGAATAATTTTTTACATCAAATCTCAGACTATCCTTCTTATATGTCACCATTTCGGATCACCTAAATCTATTAAACTTCTTCCAAGGAACTTGCTCTGATACCAATTGTTGGCAACACAAGGGCATACAACTGAGAGGGGGGGTGAATCAATTGTCTTAAAAATTTGAACTTATTAAACTTATTAACCTTATTCTTAGATCTTATTAATAACGATGAAAGCATATATCATCAATGCATCAGAAACACACATAACAATAATATTTTTATGTGGAAACCCTATAAGGGGAAAAACTACAATGGAGGTTAGTTCACTAGATTATACATTGCTAAAAGTATAAAGGAATAACTGGGAATGCACATGCATTCTGGTGCACTTCCTAGAGCTCAGTTCTCAATTACAACAAGGCTTAATTCCCAAGGAAGACTCACTATGTTACGGAATGATTTGGATTACATCCACAAGAATGAACTGAGAAAATAACATCTGCTCATGCTTGATTACAATTCTGGTTAAGAACACAAACTTTGCTCACACTTCTTCACACTTTGCTTCTTCCTTAGAATGATTAGAACTTTGTTTGCACATAGGACTCGTACACTTCGCTTCAAAAAAAACTCACATACACACCTTCAAATGATAAAACAATCACTCATATATATCTGCAACCAAGAATAACATCATCTACATGTTGACTTCAATAAAATAAAAAATGAATACAAACAGTTGGCCCAAAACGTAAAAATTATCAATGTGAATCAAACAAAGTCGGCCACAACATAGTGATTACCCAAACACCTTCAAAAATTATTCCTTGAAGATCTAGAACATGCTACAATAAACCTGTCGACCAAGAACATGAAAAACATGAACACACAAGAGAAAATCTCCAATCACGAGCACACTAATCAATGAAGACATGCAACAAAGATAGAGAACAATCTAGAAATTTCCACAAACATCATAAATCACTAGAGAAGCATCTGTAACACTTCACATTACCATAATCACATCATCTTCATTCAAGAACACCAACTGAAGCAATAGAAAAACTATCAGAACATAGATACTCATAACTCGATCAAATCTTCATGCAGATCTCTGAAAGTTAATGTGGATATGCTAAATATACTCAATAATAAATCCTTTAATCAACAACCTCTGATCATCAACATACTGAGCAATCCATCAGCATGTTGACCAAACCGAACTTGACAACCTACAACTCTCTTTATATGACAATTTTCTCAATATCCTCGACATATACAACCTCAAATGATATCAATTCCAATAGTGTTGACATCAATGACAACCACATATAAACAAAATCCAACAAATGCAAGGTCCACAATGAATGTGCTATCACGGGAAGCCATGAGTCGAGAAATTTTTCTCACTAAAGTATTATCAATAGGGCACCAAACACACATACAAATACCACCAAAGGTGTGGTGGATGCAAATGTAATGAAAAATATGAACAATAAAATGCGAATAACAAAAATTCTATAAATTGAAACATGAATGCAGTATCAGACAACATAAATGTAGAAAATGTTGTGAAAATAATAGAAATTTTTGTACAAAAAGTGCAACTGGACTGATTCACCCATGGCGGCGAATGAGTCTAGGGATGATATTTTTTAGATTCTCCAAAAAATTTAAAATGAATTCTATTCTTTTCAGATGCAAAACTAAGATGTAGATGCAAAATTTCAATATTTTTTAATGATTGGAAGTGCAAAAATGAAATCTATATGAGATATTAACTAATGCAATTTTGTAAACCCTAGGATGCAAAAGTAATTACAAAACTTAATGAAATGAGTCATAAGATGTAAATTAGAAAGATAATATTCAAAATTTAGGTTCACCAAAATGAACCATAGATTTTTGGGAAGGTGTTATGACTCTCTTGCTCATTTTTCACCTAAAGGAGAGAGAGAGATAGACCCCAAAATCTAGGTGGTTCACTCAAACTAATGTAAGTACATTGAAAATATGCCTAAATGAAATGTCCTAAATGTAACAAACTAAAAAGATAGATTGATTATTTATGCAAACCCTAATAAATATGTAGTGTTTGAAAGCACAGTGTGATATGCAGAAATGAACGAGAAACATAAACAAATGAAAACAAAACCTAATGAGGATGAATGGAGCACACCTAGAGGTAGAATGTGGATGCTGGAAGGTTTTGAAATGCTTCAAAAATTATTGTTGATGACCACTAAGACTCATTCACCATGAATGGTGAATTAGTCCTAATTTTTGTGAAAGTTGCTGAAACAGGTTTTGACGTGTCGAGAACTAAAAACCTCAGAAAACACTTTTTCCAGCCTAGGAGAGGGACCAATTCACCGTATATGGTGAATTAGTCCACCTATAGAAATCTACAAATTCTAAAGTCAACTATGTAGGTCCATATATTTACTTGTCTACTTGTCAGGTTGACAGATCCAAATTTGCAAAAAATAGGTTGAATGTTGTCTCCAAGCTTGAATTAGGTATTTTTTGACTATTAGAAACCAAGATCAAACATGTAAACTAGAAAAAACTTCCACATAAGAGAAAAGAAAATGAAATCAGAGCTTTGCATGAAGATGTGCAAATTGATATTATTTAGGAATTGATAAATGGCAATGAGATCAATCCTTATGAAGGAGATCATGAAACCCTAAAAGGAAAAACCCTAGTGTGCACACTTAATAATTAATAATTAATTATTAATGTGCCTAAGTTTAGCTTAAGTAACTAAAGTGATAAGTGACTTAATTAATTAACCAATATGATGTAATTAATTAAGTGTAATAACTTATTACTCTAACATTGACTTGAATAGCTTTGATGACCTGTTGACCACTTTTCAACACCTATCTCTTTGAAAAATCTGCGTACAAAGACTTGCAAACACACATGCAAAGAGGGTAAAAATGGTTAAGGGTTAGAATGCAAGGAAAACCCCAGTTTGGTAATAAAACCCTTAATAATAAAATGAAATAAAGAAAGAAAATGATGAACCAATAACATGCAAACGTCATGCACTCACCAAACCCTTGATGTTGAAGTATGAATATATGTTAATGGATGCTCCAAGATGATTGATAATTGCTTAATAAAATGATTCTATGATGTTTGAATACTTAGAGAGATAGAATGCATGAATACTTGAATGAATGAGATGATAAAATGAGAAAAAAGATATATTTATACACACTTATGCCCTAATTTCCCAAAAATATAACATCACAGAACGACGTAAGGTCTTAATGAATAGAAACCCAAAAGAAATTTGAATTTATTTTTAATTTTGTGCCAAGAGGGACTCATTCACCACCCATGGCGAATGGGTTCCACTCAAGGAATTGAAGTGGGTGTCACAGGTTATGTTGCATTTAATGATGTTTATTAGGTTTATATTAAAAATTACACTTAATTATGATCTGTAAGTGCATGAAGGGGCCAAATAAGTCATAAGAAAGGTGTAATTAGTGATGACAAGCCTAGAGAAGTGTGGAAGTTTCTTACAAGACTTTACAACACTTCAAAATAAGACTTGGTAAGTGATAAAACATAGATATTTAGATGATTTATAATAAGAGTCTAGAAAAGTGTAGAAATGTGTTACAACACTTCACAACACCTTTAGAAGACATCATAAAATCTTAATAATTTAAATATTCAAGACCTAATGTGAATGTATAAGTCACATTACAACATTAAATCTAAGCAAAATAGGTCAAGCATCATAGGAAAAAGACCTAAAGGACCATGAAAATGTCAAAGATCCATATTTCTACAGTACACAAACTATTCTTCATTTAGTGCTAGGTAATGTAGCTTGAATTTTCAATTAAGTCTATGTTGTTATACCCATTTTGCAAAGATTATTGCTACCCATTGGCATTACGAGTTCTATTTAATGTGGGTTTCTATTCATTTGTCATTTACATTCGATTCTTAAGTGTTATTCTAACACCTCTTACAACTGTTACATAGACTACTTGTCTTGTACCAATATGTTTCATGAATTTCTTTTTTTCTCATTTGTTTGAAGCTCCTTATAACAAACTATTGATTTCCATGGTTATTTTCTCTGGATGGACCATGTTATATGTCTTATATAATTATGTTTCATGATATTCATTTTTCCTCATCTATTTCAAGTTTCCCATAACAAACTCTTCTTCATGATATTCTTTTTTTTCAGTTCCCAATTATGGACTCTATCTCTCCCTAAGCTACTAGAAAACCCTCAGGCACCAATCCCATAAGTTTTTTCTTTGTTTCCTTTTTATTGTTGATACATATATGCATATGTATATGTATATGTATATATGCATATGCAATAAAAAAAGTGAAGTTCTTTTAGATGGAGGGTGGAATGAAGGAAGGAACGATGCATAAGTATAAGTAGTAGCAACATTGCATTCTCCTTAAAAAATGTATCGTACCTTCCATTTGTTACACTCTCCATAAAAAATGCATTGCATATGCATAGATACATCTACATCTACATATTCATATATCTATATACATATGAATATGTATATGCATTAAATTTTTTCTATATTAGTTTAGTGGTTGTTAAGTGTTATTCTAATACATCTTAAACAATTGCTCTATTTTTCTTCAATATATATATGTGTATATATGTATCTGTGTATGTTTTGAAACATTAATTTCCACATACCATTCACATTGTATAGCATTCTCTTTGTAAGGATTTGAAGTTAAATCTATCAAAAAGATACCAAGGAACTAACTATGCAAAATGTGTATAACACCAAAGATGCACAAAGTATATATATGTATATTACACATATATATTTTTGTGTGTGTGTGTGTATGTATATGTATGTATGGGAAAGTATACTCCAAAATGTGCAAGAAAATATATTGATTAATTTTCATTGTTGAAAGAGGCATCGTGGTGTTGGTTTGATAGCAGACTATTTTAAAAATAATTGGCACCTCCTCTGTTTTATACTAGATTGAAGGGTTTTAAAAATGTTTTGCTCCAAAACCTGTGAGCTATATATATATATATATACACACACACATATATATATATATACATATATATATATATATATATACATATATATATATATATATATATATACATGTATATATATATACATGTATATATATATACATACATATACATGTATATATATATATATATCTATATATATATACATATATATATGTAATATATATATATGTGTGTGTGTGTGTGTGTATACATGTATATATGTATATAAGTATGTTTTTCTAATAGTTCTTTTACAACTTCCCTATTTGTCTGTAATATTTAGTTCCAGATAATGTGGCTTGAATTTAGAATTGACAAGCTAACTGTTACATAGATTGCTTGTGTTGTATCAATATGTTTTATGATATTCTTTCCTTCATATGCACAAAGAAAAATGTTCAATACCATTGTTTGCCTCTTCGACTCTCCATATTTTAAAGTTCTATTTAATGTGGGTTTTTGATCATTTGTCATTTTCCTATGATTCTTTAGTGTTTTCCTAATAGCTCTTTTACAATTTCCATATTTTTCTATTATATTCTTTTTTTCAGTATTCTATAACAAACTATTCATATGTATATATGTATATATGTATGTGTTTATGTTTTTGTAATAGTTCTATAATATTTAGTGCCAGATAATGTAGCTCAAATTTAGAATTGACAAACTAGCTATTACATAGATTGCTTGTGTCGTATCAGTATGTTTAATGATATTCTTTCCTCCAGGCCCATAAAGAAAACTATTCAATATCGTAGTTTTCCTCTTCTATTCTCCATTATTTAAAGCTATATTTAATGTGGGTTTTTGATCATCTATCATTTTCCTATGATTCTTAAGTGTTTTCCTAATAGGTCTTTTACAATTTCCCTATTTGTCTGTAACTTTCTTTTTTCTAGTATGCTATAACAAACTGTTCATTTCCATTAAAATGTATGATGTTCCTTCAAATATATGGTGATAAGTATGATAACTAATCTCTAAGATAAAATCTTCTATGAGATTTTTCATTACAAGATCTTTGATCTTCATTTGAGGATCAACATACAATATTGAAGATTTAATTTCCAGCAAGGTCTTTCATTGTAAGCTTTTTAATTTGAATAAGGTATATGGTTTTATCATTTCTATGGTGGGTTTATTTAATGTTGTATTTTTGTTGTTGTAAATGCAAAGTCTTAATGCTTACTTTATCTTAATTTCACATATAATTTGACCTAAAATATAAAATTTAAGAAACATTATCCTAGATCATAATCACAAATGGTCTACATCAATCCTCTATTTAGTGATTTCTATGTATAGGATTGATTGCAAGTGAGAATACATCCTCTTCATAGTGCATTCTATGATCTTGTCCTAATTTAAGCCAATTTTCTATCTCTCGAGTTCAATATTTCTCCATATTTATAAGTTCTATTTAATGTTAGTTTTCGATCATCTGTCATTTTTTGTGGTTCTTAAGTGTTTTCCTAATAGTTCTTTTATAATTTACATATTTGTCTATAATATTTAGTGCCAAATAATATATATATATATATATATATATATATATATATATGTATATGTATATATATATTTGTGTGTGTATGGGAAAGTATACTCCAAAATGTACGTGAAAATATATTGATTAACTTGCATTGTCGAAAGAGCCATTGTGGTGTTGGTTTGATAGCAAACTATTGTAAAAATAGTTTCCTCCACCTCTATTTCAAGTTCCCCATAAGAAATTGTTCTTCATGATACTCTTTTTTTCAGTTCCCCAAAGAAAACTGTTCATTATCATAGTTTTCTTAAGAATCACAAGTAAATGACAAATGATCAAAAACCCACATTAAACATATTGATACAAGACAAGCAGTGTATGTAAGAGTTGGCTTGTCAATTGAAAATGTGGGGTACATTCTTTGGCACTAAACCCACATTAAATAGAACTTGTAACTTAGGTAGTGGGTAGCAATGATCTATGCAAAATGGCTATAACGTTGCTGAGTTAATTGGGAATTCGAGTTAAATTACTTTGTACTAAATATTATAGACAAATAGAGAAGACTTCCCCAGGGTTTTTTATGATGACGTGGAGCTTACCTCTTGAATAAAGAATGTTCTGAAATGTCCCTCATTGGTTGATAAGGATTGCAAAAAAATTATGAATTTAGAATTGACAAGCCAATTGTTACATATATTTTTTTCTCTTGTATCAATATGTTTCATGATAATATTTTCCTCTCATCTGTTGGAAGCTCAAAATTATTCTATTGTTCTTGTACGAAGGATTGTTTTCAATTTTTTAAATTCTTAAATTTTTGCCATGGTTATTTTGTTTGTATGGAACATGTTATATGTCTTGTATCAATATGTTTCATAATATTATTTTTTTCTAATCTATTTGAAGTTCGCGCTAACAAACTACTCTTCATGATATTTTTTTTTCAATTCCCCATAAAAAACTGTTCATTATCATAGTTTTCCTATTCTATACTCCATATTTTAAAGTTGATTTTTGATCATCTATTATTTTCCTATGGTTCTTAAGTATTTTTCTAATAGTTCTTTTACAATTTACCTATTTGTCTACAATATTTAGTGCCAAATAATGTAGCTCAAATTTAGAATATATGTATGTATATATGTATATATATGTATGTATATATATGTATGTATATATATATGTATATATATGTATGTATATATGTATATATATGTATGTATATATATATGTATATGTATGTATATATGTATATAAATGTATGTATATATATATATATGTATGTATATATATATATGTATATATATGCATATATATATATATATATATATTTGTATGGGAGAGTATCCTCTAAACTATGTGAGAAAATATATTGGTTAAGTTGCATGGTCGAAAGAGCCATTGTGGTGTTGGTTTGATAGCAGATTGTTGTAAAAATTGTTGCCTTCGCCTCTATTTCAAGTTCCCCATAAGAAACTATTCTTCATGATACTCTTTTTTTCAGTTCCCCATAGCAAACTGTTCATTATCGTAGTTTTCTTAAGAATCACAAGTAAATAAAAAATGATCAAAAATCCACATTAAACATATTGATACAAGACAAGAAATTTATGTAAGAGTTGGCTTGTCAATTGAAAATTTGAGGTACATTCTTTGGTAGTAAACCCACATTAAATAGAACTTGTAAAGGAAATGGGTAGCAATGATTTGTGTAAAATAGCCATAACACCATAGACTTAATTAGGAGTTTGAGCTACATTACTTGGCACTAAATATTATAGAAAAATAGAGAAGACTTCCCTAGGGTTTTTTATGATGACGTGGAGCTTACCTCTTGAACAAAGAATGTTCCTAAATGCCCCTCATTGGTTGATAAGGATTGCAAAAAAAATATGAATTTAGAATTGACAATCCAACTGTTACTAATATTTTTTCTCTTGTATCAATATGTTTCATGATATTCTTTTCCCCTCATCTGTTGGAAGCTCCCTGTAGAAAATTATTCTATTGTTCTTGTAAGAAGGATTGTTTTCAATTTTTAAAATTCTAAATTTTTTGTCATGGTTACTTTTTTTTTATGGAGTTACATGTTATATGTCTTGTATCAATATGTTTCATGATATTCTTTGTTTCTAATTTGTTTGAAGTTCACGATAACAAACTTCTCTTCACCATGTTTTTTTCAGTTCCCCATGAAAAACTATTCATTATTGTAGTTTTCTTGTTCTATACTACATATTTTAATGTTTATTTTTGATCATCTCTTATTTTGATATGGTTCTTAAGTATTTTCCTAATAGTTCTTTTACAATTTACCTATTTCTCTATAGTGTTTAGTTCCAAATAATGTAGCTTAAATTTAGAATTGAGAAGCCAACTCTCACATAGATTGTTTGTCTTGTATCAATATGCATCATTATATTCTTTTTTCCTCATCTGTTTCAAGCTCCCTGTGACAAAGTGTTCATTATCATGGTTTAGCTCTTGTAAATTCTAAATTTTTTTAGACTAGTAAGCTACAAAGATGCCATTTATCTGTACCTTTGGGATTCTTTCAATTTTTTTGGTTTATGTATGTTTTCCTACCTTTCTTAAAATTCTATTTAATGTGGGTTTTTGATCATTTTTCATTTACATGTCATTCTTAAGTGTTTTTCTAACAACTCTTTTACAATTTCTCTATTTTCCTATAGTATTTAGTACGAAATAATGTAGCTTAAATTTTGTATTGACAAGCCAACTATTACATAGATTGCTTGTCTTGTATTGATATGTTTCATGATATTATTTTTACCACATCCCCATAACAAATTGTTCATTGTTGTAGCTCACCTCTTCTATTGTGCATGTTTTTACATTCTATTTAATAAGGGTTTCCAATCATCTGTCATTTTCCTATGATTATTAAGTGTCTTTCTAATAGCTCTTTTATAGTTTCCCTATTTTTCTATAATATTTAGTACCAAATTTAATGTAGCTTGAATTTTGAATTGACAAGCCAACCATTACATAGATTTATTGTCTTGTATCAATATGCTCCATGATATTCTCTTTTTCTCATCTCTTTGAAGCTTCGTGTAACAAGCTATTGATTGCCACAGTTTAGCTCTTGTATTCTTCATATCTTAAGCTAGGTAAATGTTTTTGTGCATTTAATTAAGAGTTGTGTCCTCATGTATTCTTTTGCTTGGTATGACACTTTAGGAGTTTCTTATTCTATTGTCCTTGTGACAAGAATTGTTTATAACTTTCAAAATTCTAAAATTTTGTAGATTGGTATAAAGTACAAACATGATATTGCCTTGTACCTTTGCATTGCTTTCAAATTTTTTTGGTCTGTGTATGTTTTTTGGCTTTTGGCTATTGTTCCATGTTATCTTTGTGCATATTTGGTGCTATACACATTTTGTACAACTTATTGCTTGCTTTGTTTTTGAAAAATTTAATTTAAAATCCATTGAAAGGGAATGGTAAGGAATGTAAATTGTACATCAAAATTAATGTTATCCAATGCTATTTTCCAACCTTTTCTTGTGTATGTTTTAATACTTTTCCACACAACAACATTGAATATTGCATTTACTTCCTTCTCTACCATCATACAACAATGCTAGGTTGCATTAACCCTCACGTGAAATTATATTGAATTCCCTGAAACATAGACATATGTACATATACGCATATATATATATGTATGTATTGAATTCCTTGTTTCATATTTAAAAATATACATATAGGAAGATATATATATCCATATATACAGACCAAGACCACTGTGACTTGTTTGACAATCCAACAGTAATTTATATATACACATGTATATCTAAATAGATGTGTATGGTATCTTTATTTGTATTTATGTAGACTTTGATTTAAAAAGAGTTAAAAATAGCATTAGCACCACAATGGCTCTTTCAACAATGCAACTTAATCAATATATTTTCTCACAAATTTTGGAGTATACTTTCCCACACTACAACATTTATTATTGCATTTACTTCCTCCAACGCCATAGTACAACAGTGTCGGGATGCATTAACCCTCACGTGAGAAAACAGTTACCATTATGCTTCTATGTATTGAGTTAACCAACTCTACCACTATCAAACCACATAATTAGAAAACTCCAAATCGTCATAAATAGCCCTAGGAAACTCCCCACCGGCTATTGGTGAAAACTAGCCCCCATTGTCAAGGACTTCTACTCTAATCTAGGCTAATGAAAATCCTGGCAGAAATTTGAAACATATAGCCCATAGGTGAATGCCAGTTGTTGCATTATGCTTTTGTGTTCCAAGGTAGCCAATATACCCTTGTTGTATATATATTTTAGTAGGCTACAATGTTTAAAATATGTTGTTGGCTTGCAAAACTTTCACCCTCTGCTTATTGTTCCTTCTTACCATTGTGCACCTTTGACATTATGAACATTTTTATGTAGGTCCTTGCTTGGCATGTCAATGACTACATAGTCAAGAATAAATATAGTATACACATTTATTTAGATATACCAGTGTACATATAAATAAATATATACATGTGTACATATGGATATATATTATATGTGTTTTTTAAAATTTGTAGACAAAGGGGAAATTCAATGCATATATGTACTTAATCATTTTTATTCTTGTTGTTGTATATCCTATTGTTTGGATAAGAAAGGATGAAGGGACCAACTACCAACATATACAAATATTTGCATATAGGTATATATAGAAATATAGTAAAAAATTGCATGCACACATATATAAGCAACCTCAAATCTATAAACAGGTACATATAGGGATATATACATTTGCATTTATCATTTTTATTGTTGTTGTTGTATCTCCTATTGTTTGGAAAATTTTAAAAGTGGAATGGTTTTACCCATTTTAATTTAATAAAAATAGTAAAATGGTTGTCAAATTATCAATATTTCTAAGTTGTCTACCATTTACCATTAGATGTTGTAATACATTAATATTTTATTTTTATTGGGAAACAAAGCTACCAATCAGTCAACTATAATTGCAACATTTCCTCCCTCTAAAATTTTCCACACCATGTCTACAAAATTGGGCTTTGTGGATGGGTCTCCAGAGCCACCCAAAATTTATTTGGTGACACCCCTCACAGGTTCCACTGCGGAGTCCGGCTCTAAGGGTGTCATCCCTCAGTCTCCAAGTCTTGATTATATAAGTTTATATTTCCTTTTCCTTATACCTATTGCAAATTTGTTGTTATTATTTCCTTCATCTTTTCTAATCAACCTGAACATTTCCTTTCAGTTTCTTTAATTTTAGGATTCTCAAATGTACAGAAATGCACACCACAAACCCTTTACTATTTATGTTTCTAGTTCTATTGGCCTCTAGGTGTATACACACATGGTTAACCCTGGTAAAGCATATAGATGTAGAAGTACATATGCATTCAACTTTTCCAGCACATAAAAATATCTCTTTGCATCCTTTGTTTCCTCACTCCTTTTATCCATTTGGTGTGATGAAGTATATTTTCCTCAATTTAACTTGTCTTTGTAGGCTACAAATAAACAACCAACTTTGACTTTATTTTCAATTTGTTCCATCAATGATGGAGATGTCGTTCCCTCTCTGGTCCTTCAACTCTTGTCCTTTAAAAAATTTGGCAGTGATGAAGTGCAGGTTGAGTGATATAAGGTTATCTTGTTTGTTGGACACCATATGCAAATAGGAACACCACCTTCTAGCTACAATGACTTGTTGTTTTTTAGGTTCCTTGAAAATAGGGCCCCTCGTATGTTTGTGAGACTACGTCTATAGAAATGTTCAGGATACAAGGTGGGTTTCATTGTTTCTTCTCTATTTTTCAAAATTATCTTCCTCCTTCGTATGTGCCTAATATAATATGTCCAATATATTGTTTTGCTTATTTTCTAGGGCCTTAATCATATTCAGCTTAGTTGTGGCTATGTCAGATTGTCAAATCATTGTGACCCCTAGGTATCTCTTCAAGCAACAAGAAGAGAAAATGTTGTGGCGAAAGTCACCTTCTCCTTCTAAATGAACCCCTAAATTTGGTGTGCAACTATCCCCTCACAAAAAAAACAATCATCCAAATGTCAACACTATTAAATATTTGAACATTTATCAAAAGTTTGGTTAGTGAAAGGGTGTGTAACACATATTAGAGAGATGTACCATTTCCATAAACAAAGAGGTGAAGGCCAACTTTTCATTTTTGACATTATAGATATGGAGGGGACAAAAATTCATGTTGTTTTTTTATGATATTGTTGAGCTACATTATGCTCGAGTTGAAATAGGTGCAACTTATTTAAGATCAACAGGTTTGATGAAGGAAGCAAATAAAAAATTCAATAAATTAAATAGTAATTTGGAAATTGTTTTGCATGAAAAATAAACAATAAAACGGTGTGAAGATGAGATCTTTGTGCCCAAAAAAGCCTCATCCTTTGTGCTAGTTAGTGACATAAGCAATTATAGTGATAATATAGTATGGTATATGTGCAAGATCATGATGGGTGAAAAAGTGGCAATATGATGGGTATGTGTACTTGGTATGTGGTTGATGAATTTTTTTTACCCAAAATTGATGAAACAAAAAGGATTTTTAAAGGAGATTCTCAGCTTTCCACAAATATAAATTATGCTTTACTTTGAATTTAATAAATAATTATTATTCAATTTATATTTCAATAATAATAATTATTCATTAAATTCAAAGTAAAGCATAAACGTAATGGTTGTTTAGGTGAGTTTTGTAAATGTTGTTAAAATGTTGCAAAAAGTTGTTTTGCAACTTTATAAATTTTACTTTGTAAGGAAGGTGAACGGTCATCTAGATTGAAAATTAGTTGAGATAATTGGTTTTCAGTTTGAACATGTTTCAAAGGCCTCATAAACTTCAAGGAAACACTTTTGAAGTGATTTTGGTGGATAAAGTAATAAAGGAACTCTATTTTCCGTGAATTTTTAGTGTTTTCCTGTAGGTTCTGAATCTGTATGGCTTCATACATTCACTATTGGGCATTAAATGAATTGAAATCAGGAAAGTAGTGAATCCACCTTAATTTCGTTATGGTTTTGTTTATTTTCATTGAGACATAAGGTAGTTTGAAGCATTTTTCTACATACTACATGTAAACCCTAGGTTTCAGGGTTTGTGAACAAAAGTCATGATTTGCAATCCATTTACCATTGAAACTTGGCCAAAATTAGTGGAATGGAGGGGTTGAATTTTTTTTATCTGATTTTGAAGTTATTTGAGTAGGAGATGGAGTTTGGGGTAGATTTGAGCTTGCCCTATCCTAACATCTTTATGTGTTAGGCTTAGGAATGCTAGTTAGGATTGATATTTTGGGTGACAACAATTTTTTGATGAATATTGGTGCTAAAACCTATAAAATATGACCCTATATGACTTTTTAGAGCTTCTGGAATGAAAATTTGATATTTGGTGGTTGCATTTCATACACTTGCTTTGGAAAAGTGGCCTAATTTTGCCTTTGAGCAACATATCAGACCCAGTTTGAGGAAGTTGTTCCAAAATAACACTATTCACAAATGAGATATTTTAAAATTGGGCCTAATGGGTATCTGAGATGTTCAATGGTATGTGGGTTAATGGCCTTCTCTAAAAGAAATTCTTGAAAACCTAGGTTTTGAGACCTAGAAGAAGAATTGTGAAATTGTGTGAAATTCACCATTGTTATGGTTTTGAGACTTGAATAAGTTATTGAACTATGTTTTTTAAACCTAATCCACCCTTATCTACATCAAGTGGTATCAAAGCATAGATTCTAATTGAAAAGTGGAAAAGTGGATGAAAGTTGGCATAAGCAAGATGCCTCCAAAGAGAAATCCAACAGCCAAAGAAGTCAAAGAACTAAATGAAAAATATGAAAAGGAGGTGAGACTTTATAATGAGTCTCATGAAGTTTCCCTTGCCAAAATTGTAGCCCTAGATAAGAACCAAAGAAGAGGTGTGGTCAGTGGTGACCAAAGTGATAAAGAGGATGAGGGTGAGAGTGAGAACCCTCAAGTAGGAATCCATGGTGATAAGGACTTGGACCCTGAAGAGATGAGAATGTTCAAGATGTTAAAGGCTATCAAGGGGGATAATACTCCAATGGTGAAACTTGAATTTCCTATGTATGGTGGAAAGATGGACAGTGAAGAAGTATTGGGTTGGATAGATGCTCTTGATAATTTCTTTGAATTTAAGGAGGTACAAGATGATAAGAAGGTAAAATTTTAAAAAACCAAGTTGAAGGGACCTACCCCTAACATGGTGGAACTATGTTCAATAAGAAAGAGTAAAGAAGGGCAAGAATAAGATAAATTCATGGGACAAAATGGTAGCTAAGGTGAAAGCACAATTTTTTCCTGTAGATTATGCAATTTAGACCTTTAGGAAGTTGTAAAATTTAAAGAAAAAGGAGTTAGATGTGATGGCATATACTAAAGAATTCTATAAAATGGGTATTATAGCATGACATATAGAAGATGAGGTAGACAAGGTTGCAAGGTATCTAAATGGGCTTAGACTCAACATTCAAGATTAAATTGGTCTCACAACACCTAGGGCAGTTGAGGAGTATTTTCAATTGGTTGTAAAGGAAAAGGAAAGGATTAAAAGGAGACGAGAAGCATGGAAGAGGTAGAGGCAATAATTTTAGAGGTAGAAGAAACTTTGGTGGAAGAGAGTAGTCACAAAAGAAACAAGGAGAATTAAACAACCACCAAGAGCAAAGTGGTAAGTCAAGTGGTAGAGGTAATTTCAGAGGAAGAAGACCTAGTGGTAGAGGTAGGTTTGGTGGAAAAGGAAGAGGGTCTAATACCTTCTTAGGAAGATGTTACAATTGCAACCAATTTGGTCATCCAACATGGAAGTGCCTGAACAAGAAAGAATCAAGTTCCCATGGAGGTGAGCGAAGAACCCAAATTGTGCATGAGGAAGAAAATGAAAGTGTTAATTCACCATCTCAACATGCTTCTCCTAAGGTAGGTGAGTATTTGATGATGAGAACAACACTCATTACGGTGCCAATAGTCAAAGAGCCTCCATAAAGGAAATCACTTTTTAGAATCCCATGCAAGTCACATGGAAAGGTATACAAAGTAGTTATTGATTTAGGTTCTACTGATAATCTAGTTTCCTTAGAAATGGTTGAAAAGTTAGACATGAAGAGAATTCCTCACCCCACACCATACAAAGTTTCTTGGTTGAATAAGGGTCAACAAGTTTTGGTAAATGAGAAAATATGGGTAGAGTTTAATATTGGGGGTTATAAAGAGAAAATCCTTTGTGACATCATCCCCATGGATGTTTGTCATGTGTTGCTAGGAAGACCTTGGCAGTATGATAGAAAAGCTAAGCATGATGGCCACAAAAATGTTTATGTAATAGATAAGGATGGAGTTTCATTTATGTTGACACTCATACAATATGAGGAGTTTGATAAACAAATTGGTTCTCTAGTACTATGTTAGTTGGGGAGAAATAATGTTTGAAAAAATTGAAGGATGAAGGTGGACAAGGATTTTATTTAGTAATCAGACCTAAACCTATTTTAGCAATAAATAAGGTTGAAGCTATACCTAGTGAGGTTCAAGCTTTGTTATAAAAATATAAGGATATTGCAATTGATGAGTTACCTAGCTCTTTTCCTACAATGCAAGATGTAAGACATCATATAGACCTGATCCTTGGTGCAAATTTTCCAAATAAGGTTGCATACAAGATGACCCATAAACAAAATGAAGAAATAAGAAGGCAGGTCCAAGAATTGTTAGACAAAGGCCTAATAAGGGAAATTTTGAGCCCTTGTGCTATCCCTATAGTTTTAGCACCTAAAAAGGATGGGGATTGGAGAATTTTTACTGACTCTAGGGAAATCAACAAAATCACCATTAGATATAGGTTTCCAGTCCCTAGGATGGAGGATTTAATAGATTGCTTGGGAGGTGCATGCTATTTTTCAAGGATTGACTTAAAAAGTGGTTATCATTATATTAGGATAAGGGAAGGAGATGAATGGAAGATTGCATTTAAAACCAATGAAGGTCTGTATGAAATGATGGAAATTCCCTTTGTACTTTCAAATTATTTGAGTACATTTATGAGGTTAATGAATGAGGTTTTGAAGACTTTTATTGGAAAATTTGTTGTTGTATATTTAGATGACATTCTTGTGTTTAGCAAGACAAAGTAAGGGAACTTGCAACATCTTGACATGGTTTTATAGAAGTTGAATAAGGAGAAGTTGATGATAAATCTCAAGAAATGTGAATTCATGAAAGTGTTGGAATATGTTGTCATTAATGTCAAAAGCGGGTAAGAGGAGAAGTGTGTTGATCTTGTGTCGAAGTGCATATAGTTGTCATTGATGTAAAAAGGGAAAATAAGGCAAAGGAGTTTGTTGGAATGATGAAAAAAGATGGATGAGAGAGCAGTGGTCCTGATGGTGAATTGATTGGCAGATTCATGATGGGTTTTTTGAGAGCATTCTAGTCATGTGCTTTCCAGGTTGAGAAAGTGTTGGATGTCCCCAAAAATGAATCAATTCTATTCTTGTGTGATATTAGGGTTTATAAATAAACCCTAATTTGTTTGCAATCATGGCATCCTCAAAATGTTATATTTTGATGTTGACTTGGTATCGACAGTTATCTGTTGCATTAGTTGCAACTTATGTCTTTATAGTTGCGAAGATGACCGACCCCTCTACCTAGAGCTTTAAGGATATACATTACCATCAGTTCGGTGAAAGTGAATGCAGTCACGAAGTTCCATGTTTTTCTAACCTATGTTGTGGGGTTTTAGAGTTTCATAACCTTCTGACTTGGTGACTTATTTAATGGAGTAATAAGGAAGAAGGCTCTCTTTATTATCGCTATGTCACAATTTTTCAAAAGTTCACAACCTCCGACAAAGAGGTTCCTAAGTTAAGATTTCTCCAAACTAAGCGATGGAGCTATAAGGAGTAAGGAAGCACTCAATGTGAGACCCAACCATAATGATGATGCTAACATGTGGCTTGATGAGATTGAGTAAATGGTAATCCACATCCTTGTTGTGGATTACGAAGCTGTGACATGGTGATGATGTGGACATCTGATGACAACATGTGGACCCCACATTGGAATGATGTATTGGGTGATGTCTTCATTGAAGTAACTTAGTAATTTTGAAGGGAGTTAATATTTAAGTATTTTCTGGGAGACTTGTTGAGAATATTGTATATTCCCTTTTGATGCTTTGGAATTGCACAAGTGGTGGATGTGTGTCTTGGTGATGATGAGGACATCTGATGCCAGTTGTACAACAGTGATGTTGATGTTGCGTGGATGGTGGGGACCACTTGAGAAATGTGATGGGAGTATGATGCTGACTGTGGGACCTAGTAACCAGATGGTAGAGAATGATTGCATCAAGGCCATCAGTTATGGCATGTGATCAATGGTTGTAAGGTAATTTGATGGTGCCCATCAGTTCCACTAAGCTTTTGACGGATCTTGGCTAAGTCTTGTTGGGTTAGTAGAGTACGGTGAAGATTAATCCATGATGGATGGACATTGACCATTGATGAAGATGGTGGGACCCAACAAAGAAATAAGTGAAGGTGACGATGGTGAATGATAACATGTGATGACAAGTGGCGGAAGAAGATTTGATCAACATACCAACTCACATCATTGTTGTGAGTTGTGTGGCGATGACATGGATGACATGCAGGTTTGTGTGGGCCCAATGTCAAAGCTCGAGGGATAGTAGACTTTGGAAATGTGTCCTAGTGGACTCTACATATGGCAAGTGATGTATGAAGGAGACTGGCAATGAAGATCAAAAGTTGATTGATCCAACGACTATCATTAGTCGGTGGAGATCAATGATGCATGATTAAAGGTATTTGATCTGACGAAAAAGTTTTCAAAGATATGATGATTAATGAGAGCCTATGGATTGTGGCACAAAGAAGATCGATGGCTCAGATTTGAATGTAGTAATCACAAATGGCTAACTCAATGTGAAGAAGGTTTCATCTAGTAACCGACATAGAGGAAGGAGTTAATTCATCTAGCTACACCAAGCGACCAATTAAATGAAGATTTTATCTTCAAGGTAGTGAAATAGATTACAAAGGTCATCGATATCTAATCAAATGAATTGAACAGGAGAAGGCATTTAATACATATCTGATTCTAGGGTTTCACGAGATGTTGTTCTTAGCAAACCTTCTGAGACAAAATTTAATGTTGTGAGGCTTTATGCACATATACATGGTGTAGAGAAAGATATGTGGTAAACCATAACAGGTGATTGAGATCAAATTAGATTAGATGAACAAAAGAATGTATCAAATGTAGAATCATATTTTAGCGTTCGATAGAGAGAATGAGGAAAATTCTCTATAATTGAATTAAATGTGGAATCATCTAGATGCAAAGGTAAAGTGACAATGAAGATATCTGATAGAACCTATCAGATGAATTAATGATGAGTTGGATAGTGGTGTGTGGCTCAAGGAAAAGGTAGCTTTCTACTGAAGTTTGCAAGATAAGGAAACCCTAACAAAAGATTTGAGAAGATCTAAATGGTGGTGAGAATATTGAGGCTGAGAATTTAGATCAGTGGAGTTAAACAAAAGGAAGACAATCTAAGAAAAAATGTATAGGAGTTGTATTTTTTGTGTGTGTGTGTGGTCGGCAAGTGCATAAGGTGTTGAACAGAAGTATGTTCACTGTGTGTGAAGCAAAGGTTGAGAGAGAAGAGTATGTATAGTGCAGATGTATGAGACACTACAAAAAATAAAAGAAGAGAAGAGCAACAAGATAGAATAGTGATTGTTCTATGTGCAGAAGAGAGTGCAAAGATTAGGGTGTGTGTTCCTGGGAGTACAGTTTCAAAAACATAAAGTAAGTTACAGTAAGTGCAACAATGTACTGTATGTATTGATGCATCTTATGTTTTGTAGAACCAAGTCTATGCATATTCGAGATTGTTCTTATCATACTGAGTTGTGGCTTAGAACAAGAGATTGCAGTCTCCTTGAAGTTGTGGCTTCTAATTTAGGGTGTTGTTGCATCCTTGGGTTGTAGTCCTAAAATCATTGTAACAGAGATTTGGATTGTGACCCTGGATTTGAGTAGTAGACTCAAGTAGGCTCTATCATAGTGGTTTTTCCTATATCGAGTTTTCCACATATATATGGTGTTATGTGATGTTTCTTTATGTATGCATATTTTTGTATCAGATGATTAATATTTGCACATTAAGGATTACATAAAGTAGTCTACACAAAAGGTTTTAAGAGCTAAATTTTTAATATCTACTCATTCACCCCCCTCTCAGTAGATCATTATGTTCCAACAATTGGTATTAGAGCCCTAGGTTCCCTAGGAGAAGCTTAATTAGCTCAGGTAGATCTTGCTATATGAACACAAGAATGGACTATGAAGAAGGCTCATGTACAGTAGGAGTACGACTCTTTAATGGATCGGATTATATATGGTGGAAAAAAAATGGGGTTGAATTGGGTATCCATAGGATTTGGTGTATGGATGTTAGTGGAATATGGATATACATCTCCTGCTACATTTCTAAATACTAAGGCTGAAAAGAGGGCGTATGATGATAATGCTAAGGCAATGGATGCAATTCTTAATAGGTTTTCAAGTTCCATATTTGTCAAAGTGCACATGAAGTGTGGAACAAGCTGAAGAGGATGCATGAAGAAAGTGATGTTGAGGTACAGTCATTGATTGAGAGATGTCACAATGAATCTGAAAGTCTTGAGACAAATAAAGATGAGAAATCTGCAAGTTTGTTCTCAAGTGAAGTTGCAACAAGATGTGATGAAGAAGAAACATCTACCTCTAGATTACAAGAGCCTAGTGAAGAGCAAGTTGATTCCTTTAGAAGATCAAGAAATGGATTTAGGAAACATAGAGGTAATCACTGTAATCATTTTGTTTCTAAATTTTTTTATGATGAAGTAAATGATTCTGATATGGAAAAGGATAGTAAAAATAATCTGCACACAAATGAATAAGATGGATCATCTGATGTAAATGGTAGATCAGATGATGAACATGGATGTTTCTATGGGGGTGACCCATTTACAACTACCTCTGATGAAGAGATTGAGAGGTTTGATAGAGATGAATAAGATGAAACCTTTGATAATTAGGAAGGAGTAGACGTAGAAGGTGAACTCATCAATGCTCTTGGTGATATTAAAAGATTGAAGAAGGAGAATGAAGAAAAAAAGTTTCATGCACAAGAAGAGATTGATAATCTGACCAAACTACTTGAAGAATATAATAAAATCGTGATTAGCTTGAAGACTGAAGTGGAAGAAGAAAGAAGAGAAAAAGATGTAGTTCAAACTGAACTATAGTCTAAATTAGAAGAGTGAATAAAGTTGAAAGAAGTACATGCCTTGAGAAAAGAATTAGCAATTGCTAAAGAGTTGATTGAAAAAGGCTTGAAGTTGAAAGGTGGCTCTAATATACTTGATGAATTAGTAAATCGCAAAAGCTATCAAAACTTAAAGAAAAATATGGCCTTGGGTTTGAGAAAGGAACAAGTTTCTCTACCAGTACTTCTAACTTGTATAACAGATTTAAAGCAGAAGAAGGATGTTGCACAAAGGAAGAGGAAGCTTACACAAGTTTCTCCAGAGAAAGTACCTCTAGAAATGGAAAATATAATAAAGGTACTACTGAGATGAAGAAGACAAAAGAAGAAAATAAGCTAGCTATAGTGAATGAGAGAGTCGAAGAAGAGAAGAGACCTATTGCAAAAAAGAAAAGGAATAATTATTCAATTCTTTCTTATCAGAAGAAGATGACCACAACAGATAAGAAGATGGAGAAATCAGTCCCAAGGCATCAAAGAAAAAGACAAAACATCATGGGAGCTAACTCAGGAGGATTTACTAGGATGAGATACATGAAGAAGCCAAATCAAAGAAGACCTCCTCATCCTATTCAGAGGAACGCTATGACCAGGTACTCCCCATGTTTTAATGGTTAGTGTTATACCTATAATGAGTTTGTTCATAGGGCTAGAGAATGTAGAGCTGCACTTAGAAGGAGCACTAAATATGTAAATGGAAATTAATTTTCTCTTGTAAGGAATATGCATGTGGTATGCTACAAGTGTGACAACTTGGATCACATAGCTAAATACTGCAGACTAGATCTTGTAAGACCTACAGTATAGAGAAAGAGGAAGAATACAAAGAAGAGTATGTCCTCTAAAGTGAATATGTGTTTGCATGTTGTTGAGAAGAAGGATAATATATTAGAGAAGAAGCACAAGATGGTTTGGAGAGACAAAGACTAGCAGGAAGCGCTCCATGAGGCTGCTTCTACCTCACATCACTAATTTTTAATGATGGGGCATGAGTCCAAGGGGAGTTAAATTAATATTTCATTCATCCCTAGAAATGAAGAAGGAGATCAAGTTAGGTAAAATATGTTTTACAAGTTTCTAAAGACTTGATAATTGTAGATTTATGGTCACATTCTTGCTCCTTGAAATGCATGTCAAGGTGTAAGAAAATTAGTAGATGGTGGAGAGTTTGCTTTAGAAATTTATATCAACCATTGGTGCCAATTATTCACGAAGAGTTTGCTTCATAAATTTATATCAACCATTGGTGCCAGTTATTGAAGAAAAGGTGGTGTAGATGGTCTGTCAAGAGAAATGCTTCTTGCCTAGAAGAGGAAGAGCTTTCGCTAAGAGGAAATTGTTTTGTGTATATTGTTTTCAAGTTGGTATCAAACCATTATAAATTTGTTCAGAATAATCTAATTGGTACAGAGCCTAAAAGGATGCAAATGGTCAAGTTTGATGAGGAGAAAATGTTGCATGTTCTGAGGGGGAGATGCTTTAGTTAGCATATCAATTGTATGATCAGTTTGGCTGGTATAGATGAAATGTAGAACTTGGATTAAAGAAAATGTGTGAGTTGAGAAACATAAGAGTATGGAGTAAGCTCTAAGGGGAAGTTGCTATACGTATTAAATAAATGTTATACTTGATACAATGCAGTCCAAGATATCAATCCATACATAGCATAAAGTGAGCACATTCACAATTCGTTTCAGAATGATAATCGGTATCAGGACATGATATCATCAATTGGTGTCAAGTATATGATTCAATTGGCATAAAACATGAATCAGAATATCTATAATTGATATAATACCTAATTGGCACTGAGTATGTATTGAAACTTCAACTGGCATCAAATATTTTTTATTGATATAGAGTAGTTGAAGCATATGGTATTGCCATTGTAGTAAAAAGGTCAAATGCAACAATTAGTATAAGAGAAGAATTTTTTTCTTTTCAATTGGTATCTTTCAAAGTAGGAGAATACTTTTAGGAGTGATCCCTTTTCCATTGATGTCAAATGGGGAGAAAATATGCAAATTCCCAAGTATCTGAGTTAGAGGGAGAAAGTCATGCAAATGCTCAAAGAGGAGCATTGGAGAAAGTAGCAATAGAAGGAGAAAGTAAAAATAATACTGGTACAAATGTTGAATTGGTTAATTGGTATCATTGAGAATTTAAGTTTTTCCATCAATGAAAAAGGGGGAGATTGTTGGAATATGTTGTCATTAATGTCAAAAGAGGGTCAGAGGAGAAGTGTGTTGATCCAGTGCTAAAGTGCATATAGTTGTCATTGATGTCAAAAGGGAAAATCAGGAAAAGGAGTTTGTTGGCATGATGACAAAAGATGGATGAGAGAGCAGTGGTCCTAATGGTGAATTGATTGGAAGATTTGTGATGGGTTTTTTGAGAGCATTCCATTCATGTGCTTTACAGGTCAAGAAAGTGTTGGACATCCCCAAAAATGAATCAATTCTATTCTTGTGTAATATTAGGGTTTATAGATAAACCCTAATGTGTTTGCAATCATGGCATCCTCAAAATTTTCTATTTTGGTGTTGACTTGGTATTGACGATTATTTGTTGCACTAGTTGCAACTTATGTCTTTATAGTCATGAAGATGACCAACCCCTCTACCTAGAGCTTTAAGGATATACATTACCACCAGTTTGGCGAAAGTGAATGGAGTCGTGAAGTTCCAAGTTTTTCTAACCTGATGTTGTGAGGTTCTAGAGTTTTACAACTTTCCAACTTGGTGACTTAGCTAATTGAGTAATAATGAAGAAGGATCTCTTTGTTATCACTATGTCACAGTTTTTCAAAATTTCACAACCTCCAAAAAAGATGTTCTTAAGTTAAGATTTTTGGTGACTAAGAGATGGAGCTATAAGGAGTAAGGAAGTACTCCATGTGGGACCCAACCATAGTGACGATGCTGATACGTGGCTTGATGAGATTGAGTAAATGGTAGTCCACATCCTTGTTGTGGATTATGAAGCTGTGACATGACGATGGCGTGCACATATGACAACATGTGGATCCCACATTGGAATGATGTATTGGGTGATGTTGTCTTCATTGAAGTAACATAGTCATTTCGAAGTGAGTTAATATTTAAATCTTTTTTGGGAGACTTGTTGAGAATATTGTAGATTCCCTTTTGATGTTTCAAAATTGCACAAGTGGTGGACGTGTGTCTTGGTGGGACCTTATCTACGTGGACGGTGGGGACCACTTGAGAAATACGATAGGAGTATGATGCCGACTGTGGGACCTAGTAACTAGATGGCGTAGAATGATTGCATCAAGTCCATCAGTAATAGTGCATGATCAACGGTTGCGATTAAGGTAATCCAATCATGCCCATTAGTTCTACTAAGCTTTTGAAGGATCTTGGCTAAGTCCCATTGGGTCAGTGAAGTACAGTGAAGATTAATCTATGGTGGATGGATATTGACCATCGATGAAGATGGTGGAACCTAGCAAAGAAAGAAGCAAAGGTGACGATGGTGAATAATAACACACGATGAAAAGTGGTGGAAGAAGATTTTATTGACAAACCAAGTCACATCTATGTTGTGAGTTTTGTGGTAATGACATGGATGACATGTAGGTTTTTGTGGGCCTGATGTCAGAGCTCGAGGGGATAACGGACTTTGGACACGTGTCCTGGTGGACTCCGTATACGGAAAACGATGGAAGAAGGAGACTAGAAATGAAGATCAAAAGGTGATTTATCCAATGGTGATCATCAGTCTGTGGAGATCAACAGTGCATGATTAAATGAATTTGATCTAACAATTTTTTTTAAAAGATATGACGATGAACGAGATCAGCGTATGGATCATGGCGTGAAGAAGATCGATGGCTCAAATTTGAATGTAGTAATCACAAACAGCTAACTCAATATAAAGAGGGTTTCATATGGTAACCGACATAGAGGAATGAGTTAATTGGTCTAGTTGCACCAAGTGACCAATTAAATGAAGATTTGATCTTCAAGGCGATGACATAGATTACAAAGGTGATTGAGATTGAATCAAATCAATTGAATAGGAGAACACATTTAATACATATATGATTCTAGGGTTTCACAGGTTGCTATTCTTAGCAAACCTCCTAAGACAGAATTTAATGTTGTGAGGCTCGATGCACAGGTATGGTGTAGAGAAAGATATTTGGTAAACCCTAACAAGTGATTTAGATCAAATCAGATTGGATGAACAAATTAATATATCAAATGCATAATTTGATTTTAGGGTTCAATGGAGAGAATGGGGAAAATTATCTGTAATCTAATTAAATGTAGAATCGTCTTGATGCAAAAGGTAGAGTGAAAATGAAGATATCTGATAGACCCTATCAGATAAATTAATGATGACCTGGACAATGGTGTGTGGCTTGAGGAAAAGGTACCTTGCTGGTGAATTTTTCAAGCTAAGGAAATCCTAACAGAAGATTTTAGAAGATCTCAATGGTGGTGAGAATTGCAAAGCAAAGATTGCAGATCGGTGGAGTTCAAAAAAAGGAAGATAATCTGAGAAAAAAGATATAGGAGTTGTATCTTTTGTGTGTGTGTGTGGTCAACAAGTGCACAAGGTGTTGAACAAAATTATGTTCATTGTGCGTGCAACAGAGGTAGAGAGAGAAGAGTATGTATAGTGCAAATGTATGAGACACAACAGAAAGAGAAAGAAGAGTAGTGCAGCAAGATAGAACAGTGATTCTTCTATGTGCAGAAGAAAGTGCAGATATTAGGGTGTGTGTTGTTGAGGGTGTAGTTTCAGTAGCATAAAGTAAGTTGTAGTAAGTGAAAATTTGTATTGTATGTATTGATGCATCTCAGGTTTTGTAGAACCAAGTCTATGCATATTTGAGATTGTTCTTATCATACTGAATTGTGGCTTAGAATAGGAGATTGCAGTTTCCTTGAAGTTGTGGCTTCTAAATAAGGGTGTTGTATCCTTGGGTTATAGCCCTAAAAGAATTGTAACAGAGATTTGGACTGTGACCTTGTTTGAGTAGTAGACTTAAGCAGGTTTTGTCACCGTGGTTTTTCCCATATCGGGTTTTTCACTTATATCTAGTGTTATGTGATGTTTCTGTGTGCATGCATATTTTTGTATCACATGATTAATATCTTCACATTAAGGATTAAAAAAATTAGTTTGCACAAAAGGTTTTAAGAACTATATTTTTAATATCTACTGATTCACCCCCCTCTCAGTAGATCATTGTTTTCCAACATCATGGAGCTAGTGTATCTTGGTCTTGTGATCTCCAAGGTTTCATTGAAGATGGATCCCACCAAAGTAGAGGAAATTCTCAATTGGAAAACTCCAAAATAGTATGGGAGGTAAGAAGCATTCTTGGACTTGCTAGTTTCTATAGAAAGTAACTTATAAAGAATTTGTTACATTTGCTTGATAATTATTGAAACCATTAAGGGGGATAAAAGGAAAATATTTCATTGAACTAATGAGGTAGAAAGAAGCTTCAAATATCTAAAAAAAAGAGTGGCTCAACAACCTATCCTTGCTTTACCTGATTTCAACAAGGTTTTCACTATAGAGTGTGATGCAAGTGGCTTTGCAATCAGTGCAGTCATAAGCCAAGGCAGACCGGTGGCTTTATTTAGTGAAAATATTAATGAAGTGAAAAGAAGGTATTCATCATATGATTTGGAGCTATATGAAATGGTGTAGTCCCTTAAGAAGTGGAGACACTATATTTTTCCCAAGTATTTCATTGTCTTCATTGATAACCATGCTTTACAATTTTTCAACAATCAAGACAATTTGAGTCATAGACATATAAAGTGGGTAGAGTATTGTCAAAGCTATATCTTCGCCATTAAACACAAAAAAGGCCAATCCAACAAGGTAGTTGATGCTCTAAGTTGAAGGTCAATGTTGGTGCATGAAATCCAACTTCAAAGTGTGGGAATCAAAGCATTGAAGGACATGCATGCAAAAGATGAAGAATTCAAAGAGGTATATTTTGTTTGTGATCAATTTAAAGATGATTTTCATGAGGAATATTCTAATTTTTTGTTGCAAGATGGCTTGTTATTTAAAGGTGCTCAATTATGTATACCAAGGTTGTCCATGAGAACTAATTTGATAAAGGAGAAACATTGTGGAAATTTAGGAGAACATTTTGGGGTTGATAAGACAATGGATCAGGTAAGAGTATTCTACTTTTGGTAAAAAAATGCAAGTAGATGTAAGAAAATTTGTGGATAGTTGTATGATCTTCCAAAGAGCCAAGGGTTCTAGTTCTAATGTAGGACTTTATCAGCCCTTAATAATACCTAAAAAGCCATGGGAGAGTCTAAGCATGGATTTTGTATTAGGTTTTCCAAGAACTCAAAGGGGTTATGACACTATATTTTTTGAGGTTGATAGATTCAGTAAAATGGCTCACTTCATTCCATGCAAATGTACAAATGATGATTCTCATATTGTAGGGTTATTATTCAAAGAAATAGTCACAATTCATGGTCTTCAATTAACAATTGTATTTGATAGGGATTCAAAGTTCATAGGTCACTTTTGGAGGACCCTTTGGAGGAAGCTTGGAACTAATTTGACCTTTAGTACTACCTACCATCCACAAACGGATGGGTGGACTGAAGTGGTCAATAGATCACTTGTAAATATTCTAATATTCCTTACAAAAGAGCATGGACAATAGTGGGACTTAGTTCTTCTACAAGTTGAGTATGCTTACAATGATTCAATTAATAGGAGCATTGGGAAAATCCCATTTGAAGTGGTGTATGGTCTAAAATCTAGAGGCATGTTTGAGCTTAGAGATTTGACAGGGATGGAGAAGAGAAGTGCTAAGGGAGAAGCATTTGTAGAAGCTATGAGGGAGATACACCAACAAGTTAGAGACAATCTGCAGAAAAGTGTTGAAAAGTATAAGAAGCATGCTGATTTGAAGAGAAGGGATGTAAAATTCAAGGTGGGAGACTTGGTCCCTGCATATATGAAGAAGGAAAGGTTTCCCAAAGGAAAGTACACCAAGTTGCTGATGAAGAAATTTGGGCCTTGTAGAGTTGTCCATAAGTTTGGGGCCAATGCATATGAGATAGAACTCCCTCCTAGATTTGCTATCTCCCCTATTTTTAATGTTGTTGATCTATACCCTTTCAAGGGATTTGTGGATGTAGGTACAGGTGTTGATGTATATTTTTTTGATGAAGAGTGGGTCAAAGATCTACCACCTATTGAGCCATTGAAGCTTCAAACCATTTTGGACACTAAAGTGGTAAAGAGAACAAGACAAAACTTTCTACAATGAGTATCATGTGAAGTGGCAAGGTCTACCTCCTAAAGATGCAACATCGATGTCAGAAGAGGATATTAAAAAGCATGGAACATCAGTGCAAGAGCTAATCTCAGCTAGAACCTGAGATTCTTTTCTCTCTAGGTGTATGGTGTAGGGACCCCATGGCAATTTTAATCTTTTGTTCAAAATAGGTGTCTAAGCTTTATTTTTGTGTTTTTCATCATATGATTGATATAATAAGGTCCATTATGATGATTTTTGATGTATTTGAGTCATATAGGGTTGTTTAGGTGAGTTTTGTAAATGTTGTTAAAATGTTGCAAAAAATTACTTTTCAACTTTGCAAATTTTTCCTTTTAAGGAAGGTGAACATTCATCTAGTTTGAAAATTAGTTGAGACCATTTTTTTTTCAGTTTGAACATGTTTAAAAGGCCTCACAAACATTGAGGCAACAATTTTGAAGCTTTTTTGGTGGATAAAGCAATAAAGGAACTCTGTTTTCTATGAATTTTTGGTGTTTTCTTGTAGGTTCTGAATCTGTACGGATTGGGCATGAAATGAATTGAAATAAGTAGATTAGTGAATCCACCTTAATTTAGTTGTGGTTTTGTTGATTTTCATTAAGAAATAAGGCAGTTTGAAGCATTTTTCTACATATTGCCTGTAAATCCTAGGTTTAAGGGGTTGTGAACAAAAATCATGATTTGCAGTCCATTTCACCATTGAAACTTGGCCAAACTCGATGGAATGGAGGGGTTGAATGTGTTTTTTTTTTTAATTTTGAATTTATTTGAGCAGGAGATGGAGTTTGGGGAAGATTTGAGCTTGCCCTAGCCTAACATCTTCATGTGTTAGGCTTAGGAATGCTAGGTAGGGTTGAGATTTTGGGTGACAAAAAATTTGTGATGAATTTTGGTGTTGAAACCTATAAAAGAGGACCCTATATGACATGTTAGAGCTTTTGGAATGAAGATTCAGTATTTGGTTGTTGCATTTCATACACTTTCTTTGGAAAAGTGGCCTAATTTTTCCTTTGAGTAGTGTTGTTTAAACCTACTCCACCCTGCTCTGCATCAATCTCACCTCGCAAAAAGAATGGATATGACTAGGTACAATTCAAATTTTAATGGTTATTGCTATGTTTTTAATCAATATGGTCATAGTTCTAGAGATTGTAAGACTACACCTAGAATGAGTACACAATACTTTTATAAGAATTCATTTGCTCGTGTAAGGAATATGTATGTAGTATGCTACAAGTGTGACAACTTTGGTTACATAGCTAAAGATTGTATATTAGATCTTGTAAGACTTGTAGTAAAGAGCAAGAGAAAGAATACAAGGATACATCTCCTAAAGTGAACAATTTTTTACATAATCTTGCGAAGAAGGAAGGTGTGATAGAATGGAAATTAAAGAAGGCGTGCAAAGTAAAAGGTCAACAGGGAGATCCAAATGAGTCTACTTCATCGTCACATCAATGACCTACAAGTAGGTTACAAATACAGGGGGATTTTTAGTGGAATTCAATTCATCCTTGGAAGTAGTAGGAGAAGATCAAGTCATGTAAATTTTTTTTTACAAATTTATAATGACTTGATGGTTGTAGTCCAATAGTGGTTGTACTCTTTCTCATTATCAAAAGGGTAGAACACTTGTAGGTGAAGAAGATAATGCTCCTTGTGCTTTTCTTAGAAAATGAAATATATAAAGAAACATGATTGGTATAGAGAATGACATGATGCAAATGCTAAATGAAGTAGTAGATGATGTGCAAAGATGTTGATATAAGGAGAATTTGCATATTCATGTCATAGAATCAATAATTGGTATCAGTAAAGCTAATACATCACAGATTATGAATGTAAATTGGTGTAGAACATAAAGGTATACATGATAATGGAAAGGAGAGTGTGTCACTAGTGAAGACTTATGTGTTGGTTAGCCTTCAACAATTTAGATCTAATCTTCCATGGTTAGTATTAGATAATTTTCATGATTGATGACAAGGTATGGTATCAACAATAGGTGAAAGGAGTATAATTCCAACTGGTACAAGACAACAAATATAATTTTTGAAATTTGTATCAGGTTTGATTGGTTCAGTATGTAAGATGGAACTTCACGTGGTGATTGGGTAGTATACATTGGTATAGGGCAGTTGATAGTTATGGTTTTGCCACTACAGTCAAGAGTTGACAACAACAATTAGTATTTTAGATAATTTTTGGCAGTAGTTATTGGTATAATGGCAAAAAAAAATTTCAATTGGTATGGAAAAATTCTTTCTTTCTCTTTGAACTCTTTTGTCAAAGGGGGAGAAATGTCCCTTTTCCATCTCTAAGGAGAAATGAAGGTTGCAGTAGTATGGTGATTTGAGATAAGTGACTTAGAAGTGTGACCCTTTTCCATTGATGTCAAAGGGGGAGAGAGTGTGGAAATGCTCAATAAAGAAGTTGGAAAGGTCTATAAATGATCAAATAATACATCATTGATATTAGATCATTGGTTGCAATGTTGATTGGTTGAATAATTATTTCATCAGTTTGAGCATTTAAGTTTTTTCCATCAATGAAAAAGGGGAAGATTGTTGGAATATGGTTGTTATTGATGCCAAAAAGGGTGGATTAGAAATATATGGTATCTGATCCTAGATGATGTCAAAGAGGTGGATCATAAGGGATTAATACCTGATCCTAGAAAAGAGTTGTTTGGAAGTGTTCATTAATGTCAAGGCAGTATCAGATTTGAAGTGGAGTGATCATTTAAGGAAGAAGAATGAGTAGATGTGATCATGCAAGGAAGAAGGATGTGCAAAACATGTTGACAATAAGATATGTGTTCTAGATGATGAAATCACTTGTACAGGTTGATTAGAGTAATCCTAAATGCTTTTGTAAGTGTGCTGGAACAAGCCATTTTAGTGTTGTAGGAGTGTCATAAAGAGGTGTACATGATTGGAAATATGTTATAGAAGTTTTCCAGGTGTTGTTGACAACTGAGGTATAGATGGATGTCGATGGCATGTTGGCATAGAGTCTATATCATGCATTTTGGTGAAAAGTTTTCATTTTGGTAGGAGACTTCCTATTATCCCCTCAACAGAGTGATAAGAAGTAGGGAGAGCTTTATCAGTGTGAGTGTAAGTCTTCAATAGGACCTATGATTTTGTCCCCATGACTTAGTGGTGTGAAGGTGTCATTCATGGTGGGACCTAGGACCATAATGACATTGCTAAAAATGATGACAAAGTAGATGCATGGCATGAAAAGATTGGGTGAATGGTAATCCACATCCTTGTTGTGGATTAAGGAGTTGTGACATGGTGATGACATGGACATGTGATGACAGCATGTGGACCCCACATTGCAATGATGCATTTGGTATTGTTGTTTTCATTAGACTGACATATTATCATTGGTAGGACTCTTAAGGAAATATCTACAATGCCATGATGATAACCTTCATCAAGTGGACAAAGTGATGTTTCTAGGACTATGAAGGTAGTCTCTATGATATGACGAAGGGAGAGTATAATGCCAATGGAGAGACTCAGTAAGGTAAGGATGACATGACAGTGGGACCCAGTAGTGTAATGAATGTATTTAGAAGGTGATTGATGTGGTGATATGTGGCAGTGACTTTGATGACATGTGGAAATGCTAGATGAATAATTGTGGTGTGATGTGTAGTGCAAAGGTGATGTGGCTGTCAAGCAGAAATAGTAGATCGAAGAGAAAGTTGCATTTCAAGAGGATAGTGTTTTCAGTCCCCTCAACATTTCTGAAAGAGGATAATATAGTTTTTAGAGTGACAACCAAGTTTGAGAGTAAGCATGTTCTCCATCCCTCGAAAACGTCGTTAGATGGCACCTGGCTAAAAGGTGTAGCTTGTTGACAGATGAGTTGAGACGAAGGATGGAGACAAACATTTGAATAGCGAATACGAAAGGCGACACGTGGCAATTGTTTATCATGTTGATTTTGAATCGTTGTTGCAACTCAATGATTGGTGGTTAAATGATTATTTAAGTGATTTGACGATGAAAGGTTGTGGCTATGTTCATTTGTGTAACTTTGTGGTTTCAAAGTGACTGAGTTTTCCATCTCTTTGACATCTCGACAGTGTCTCTGGTGGATAGACAACAACGATCAATGGTGCAGGTTGACAAAGGTTGATCAAAGTATGTAGAGGAAAAGGCGCTCATCTATGTGAGATGTGAAGTTTGGTGGGACAAAATTTCCTATTCCCTCTACATGGTAACATAGCTTGATAATTGGGGAAATTCAAACAACAGATAATTGAAAAATAACAATTATAAGTAAAGCATTTGATTGGGGGATGAATTGTTATTATGATGATGAATCTGATCTATTAAATGGATGGAGATTGATGACACAGATTCATATGTCATGGAGATTGATCTAAGAAATGGATGAATGAAATCTCTTCATTGATGACCAGATGGACGAACAACAAAGAACCTATTGTTTACTAGATGATTCTGATGGTATTTAATGAATTCTATTTTGATAAAATGGCCAATGATCAATTGAGAAATGGATGGTGGTGTTTGACTCAAATTCATAGGAAGCTTGTTGGAGAAGCTAGTGAATGTAGGAAATCATAATGAAGTAAGGAAGATGATTTGGATGGTTGGACGAATCTTGAGGAAGAAAAAATGAGATGGTGAAGATAGAAGGTAACCTGATATTGTCTAAGTGAAGTGACTAATAGTTGTGTTATTACAAATGAAGTGTGTAGTGTCTACAATTGAGTATTAAGTGGGTGAGAAGAAGAGAGAGGAAAAATAATGTTGTGAAAGAGTGTGCATAGTTGAGTGAAGTCTTGTTGCCTATACAACTAAGATGGTGAGAATAGTAAGAGAAGAAGCAGGCATTGGGTGCATGACTATAATATATAATATCATCTAGATATTTACAAAGTGAACAAAGTGAGTACTGCAACAAGTTAGAACAATGATTGTTCTAGTTCAGGAGAGAGAGTTGTGCATAAGAGAGAGAGAGAGAGAGTAATCATAGAGAAGTGTGAGAAGAATTTATGTATTGTATATAGTAGTGAATTATTAGGTTTTGTAAAACCCTTCTGAATGCATATATGAGCAATTTATTATCATAGAGGTTGTAGCCTCACTGTACTAATTTGTACCTCAGATTAGGGGTTTGTAGTCTCCTTGGAGTTGTAGCTCCTAAATTAGGGAGTTGTTGCTTCCTTGAATTTGTAGCTTCTAAAATAGGGAGTTGGTGTTGGGTGATCCCACAATACTGGTTTACAATTTTTGGCCATACTGGACATTGAACTGATTTTTTCTAACTAAATCTTCACTTTCAAACACCTATAGTGGCTAAACTATGAGGAATTTGAAGATGATGCAAACTAGTGATTTGTGACACTTTTTCTCTAGATTCTAAATATATATTTTTTAAAATTTTTGGAATTATATTGCACTTATTTTTCCATATCTTTAGAAAACTAGTTTTTTTCAATAAACACCATTTTTAAGGAGTGATGCTCACCGTATAACACATAATTTTTTTTCCATGAAGGATAAATTTTTATTTTTTTTAATTTATATTTGTAACTATGATATATAGTGCTTCCAATTGGCTTCATAGTGTTTTATTGAATATTTTTTCCTTAATCAAGTTTCGAAGTCAAACCAATTATAATTCGACATACAAAGATTGTATAACACATAACTTTTTTGTATAGGTATCAAAATCCAATTTTTTTTGTTGGATCAAGGACATCAATATTTCGTGCATGTATATTTTTCATTTTTTTTCTTTTTGAGAATATTCTATTTTTCCACATGTGCAGAACAGAGAGTTTGATTTTTCAGTGAAAAACCTACATTCACAAGAAATAAAAAAATATAATAATCAAATTAAATTAAATTTAAATTATAATTTTTTGGAAGCTTATAATAAGGAATACATACATACAAAAATAAATTTTAAATGAATTCATTTGATCTCCCCCAAAATGTAAATCAAAAGTGGTTTTTTTATAAATATTTTGATAGGTGTAAAGGAGACTCTGTTATAGGTATGGTTTAAAACTAGCGGGGTTCTATCCAAGGGGGCTTGGTCTAAGGTGGTTTGATCAAATCCTATTTAATTGGAATCCTTTAAATAGAAATTTTCAAGCCTTAAATCATTATATTTTCTAAAAATATGTGATTTTAGCAAAAATCAGGATCTCCCAAGAAGTGTAAACTACTATTGTGGCAGTGCCCTCCTTCCTTGGGTTGGTTCCCTAAACATTGTAATTGGAATTTATTTGTGATGCTGGATTTGAGTAGTAGACTCAAGAAGCATTGTCACTATGGTTTTTCCCTTCAATTTTCCACATATATCAGGTGTTGCATGGTGATCTCTCTTGTGGATGTGATTGTTTTGTTTCTATATGTTTCATATTTGAACAACTAAGTTTGAAGTTTGTATTTGCACAAGGTTTTTGAGGGTTGAAGTTTTTCATATCTACTAATTTACCCCCCCTCTCAATATATTTTTGTGTTCTAACATGTATGGTGGCAAGATTTCAAGCTACTCCAAAAGAGTCTCATGTCAATGTAGTGAAGATAATTTTTAGATATATCTTTTGAAGTATTGTTCACTATGGACTATGGTATCCCAAGGGAAAATATTTCACTCTAACTACATATATAGATGTTTATTGGGTTGGAAGCACAAATTATAGGAAAAGTACTAGTGGTTGTGCATTCTTCCTAGGAGACAAACTTGTTTCCTATATAAGTAAAATAAAGAATCAATTTAACTCTTTCTATAGTAGAAGCAGAGTATGTTGTAGTAGTTGCATGTTGTACTAAGGTATTGTGGATGAAAAAAACACTGAAAGACATTAAGGTCTAGTATAATAAACTTATCTCTATTCTTAGTCATAATTCAAGTGCAATAAACATATCAAAGAATCATGTGATGCACTCTCAGATAGAGAACATATCAATCAAGTAACTTCATTAGAGAGAAGGTTGTTGACAAAGAAGTTAGCATGGAATATATACCCACCAAAGAAGAAGTTACTAACATATTCATAGTCTCTTCCCAAGGAACAATTTGAATATTTGAGGTAGAAATTGGGAGTAACTGCTCCCACATCATATCACTAAATCTTAGTGATAGGGAATTTATCTAGGGGGGCCTTCATCAAGTCATTCTTTTCATCCCTAGATTTCATGGAGAGATCAAGTCAATTAAACATGGTTTTTCAAATTTCTAATGATTCATGGTTGTAGATTCATGAATCGTTTCCTTCTCTTTGAATTTCTTGTCAGAGAGGGAGAATATTCAAAGGGGGGTATTAAGGATGACCCTTTTCCATTGATGTCAAAGGGGGAGAGATTTTTCCAATACTCTAGTAATTGTTGAGCAAGGTATGTCAAAGGGGGAGTCGTGGTGCACATAGTGCTCTATTTTAATTGGTACAGAGAAGTGAAATGGTTTAGTTGGTATGGAGCATAAATTGGAACATCTATCACTGGTATCAAACCATTGTTGTTTGATAGGACTATCCAAGCATTTGGTTTTTTCATAAATGAGAAAAGGGAGATTGTTGGCATATTGTTGTCATTGATGTTAAAAGGGGATATTTGTGTAGTATCCATGAGAGAGTTTGTTGGCATGATGTCATGGAGATCAAAGGATCAAATTATTAAAGATTTGGAGATAATTGACCATGTTCTAAAATTGTTGTAAATTTTCTCATTTAAGTTGCAATCTTGTCATGAAATATTGTCACAGTGTTGTAGAGGTTGCTTCCAAAGGTTGGAGGTAATATCAAAGTGCAAGTTTGATATGGGTTTTTCAAGAGCTTCTCAAAGATGTGCAGTTCAAGACAAGAAGTTGTATGCTATGCTTAGGAATGAATTATTTATTCCTTCTAGTCTAGTTAGGGTTTGGTAGATAAACCCTAGGTCTAATAGTCATGGCATATCATCAAAAATTGTATTTTTGAGTTGACTATTTATGGGTAGTTGTAGGTTGGTTAAGTTATAACTTAATCCATTGTGTTTTTTGGGTGACCAACTCCCTTTCCTAGCAACTACTAGCTTGAGAGATATCTAATGAAATCAATATTTCCTAAGTCGTACACTAAATATTTTCTCATAGCTTGATCAATGGTTGTGATCAAGCTTATAAGACCAACGACCTCCCTGCCATCCCATAGCATGTGTGGTGGGTCCCTATCTTTCCTTACAGTTTCGTAGGAAAGTGACATGTGTCAAGTGGTACAAACAAAAAGTGATGGGAATTGGAAGAGGATGACGATGTACGGTGATAGGTGGCAATGGATGATTGATCGATAAGAAAATTCACATTGATGTTGTGAATTGATTGATGATGGCATTTGCAATAGATGGCATTAGCCTGCCAACCCACTAAGAGTTAGTGGGCCCATTTATTTTTATTTTGAGATAGCAGACTTGCAACATGTGGCTTGGTGGGACCCTATGCTAAGCATATCTTATAAGATGAAGATTGACAGTGATGATTTAAGTGAATTTAATCTGATGATTGTGTTTTAAAGTTGAGCAATAAATGAGAATCGATAGATCAATGCATGAAAGTTGTAGCTCAATGGCTGATGTCTAAAGTTGGAGAATCTCAATGGCTACAATAGTGTGAACAAGGGTTTTTATTACTAACTGACATTGTGTATAAATTTAATTGGTCCAACTACACCTATGACCAATGTAAATGAAGATTTGATTTGCAGAATGGCTGCACAGACTACGAGAATGATTGAGATCAAAATTAGATTGAGCAAATAAGTGAATGTATTTAATGCATATCAATTTTTAGAGTTTTTTATAGGCTACTAAGAAAATTCAATGCAACTGAACATGAATATAGAGGTGTATGGCTCAATGTAGAGGTTACTTGCAAAATAAGATAACGTAAAAAACCAAGCAAAGGATTTGAATCGTGTGTGCATATCTCGAGGCAGTTGTTGCAAGTCGGTGAAAGAGATACACAATTAAAAAATCATATTTTTGGCTATGTGTGAGATGAGTTGGAGTTAGACTTGTGAGAGAAAAATAGTGAATGTTGTAGAGTATTTTGAGCTTCTTGAGGCAGACAGAGAATGCACTAAAAGAAAAGGAGAGAACTATAGAGTCTATGCATGGTCCTTTGAGGCAGACATAGAATGCACTAAAAGATGAGGGAAGGTGCATAATAGAATAGAGAGGTGCAGAGTAGAGTAGTGTGTTGCAGAGGCATCAACAAAGGTTTGAGCAGTTGCAAATTGAGTTGCAAAGTTTCAAATTGTGTTTCGTAGATTAAACTATAATTTCATGCATTATAAATTTATTTTATGGGTGTCATCAGATATTTAGGTAGGTGCTCAGATTAGGCAGTTGGTTCTTCCTTGGACTAGTTCTCCTAAAATAGGGGATTGGTGTCTCCTTAGGGTTGGTGCCCTTAATCTTTGTAATCAAAAGATATTCCTTGTGAGGCTTGATTAGGATAGTAGATCCTAGTAGTTATTCTCGTCATGGTTTTCCCCATCTTGGGATTTCATGTATATCTTGTGTTATTAGTTGTATGTATTTGAACATTTGCTTCTCTGCATGTCATGATTTAATCTACACATAAAAGAGAAAAAGGTTCTAAGAGAAAAAAATTTAAGTTATCTACTAATTCACCTCCCCCCTCTTAATAGATTGTTGTGTTCTAACAAACCTAAGGCCAAGGCCAAAGCTAGGAATATTATTAAGATAAATGGAGATGGGGCAAAGATAGTACGAGTTGCTACACTTGTAGGGCATAAAAAAAGGTGAACTGACTATCTGATATTATCAAGTATCAACAATAAACCTTAGGTACACTTCATGGGATCAATATATAGAAGAAATGAAGATTAACCTAGAAACAATTGTCGCCCATTTGAGAAAGGACAAGCAAAAAAAGTAAAAATAAAAGAGTGACCTGCTTAAATATAAATATCTCTCAAAGAAATGTCTCAACCAAGTCAATCCCTAGTTAGGTTACCTTTGAATCTAGTATTAATGTCCAAGGAGTAAGTGGACACCATTGAGAGTGTAAGACATAAAAAATTGTGCTTGATGAATGGATGGAGGAAATGATTCTTCAAATATTTGATTTTTTTTTTCTATGAACCATTTTATTTTGAGTAAATGTGTTGGATCATCATGTGTACTCAATTTTTTAAGTGCCCCTTTTGGTCATTATTAAACATGGTAAAGTTTATTTTAGGTTAAGAGGGATTTTATGGCAATAAAAACCACAATTGAGAGCTTCAATTCTAGTAGACTTCAAATTGAAGCTAAATTTCACAATGACCTCTAGGGAATTATGGGCACACTTGCTAGGTTAGTACCTCACCCCACTTATATGGATTTCTTGATGATAATAGGAGTTATATCTAGTATTAATGTCCAAGGAATAAGTGGAAAACATTGAGAGTGTAAGACATAAAAAAATGTGCTTGATGAATGGATGGAGGAAATGATTCTCCAAAGAATCAATCTTTTTTTTGTATGAACCCTTTTCTTTGAGTGAATGTGTTGGATCATCATGTGTACTCAATTTTTTAAGTGCCCCTTTTGGTCATTATTAAATATGGTAAAGTTTATTTTAGGTTAAGAGGGATTTTATGGCAATAAAAACCACAATTGAGAGCTTCAATTCTAGTAGACTTCAAAGTGAAACTAAATTTCATAATGACCTCTAGGGAATTATGGGCACACTTGCTAGGTTAGTACTCTCACCCCAATTATATGGATTTCTTGATGATAATAGGAGTTATATCTCTCGTGAATGAAACCCTTTTAGTGGAGGTCAAGGAGCAAAGGAATTTTGTATCCATTACAACCTTAGGTGATTCCTAAAGGCCATTAGCATTTTTGACTAAATTTGATTGACTATCTTCTTTTTGTTTGGTCTCTCATTGGCAATATAATTATGTTGACTGTCTATAGAATTTTTTATTATATTTTCAATATATAACGAGTAAGTGCTACAATGAATATCTCTCCATTTGTATTGAAAATCTTTTAAAATTGTCACAAAATCTTACTTTTAAAGTGTGTAGTCTTTCTTGTTGAAATTTTGATGTTGAATAAAGGTATCTTCACCATCTTGGAGAGGGGTATTTGACCCTAGTAATTATTTGGATTTGGTAAGACAAATCCATCTACAAAAAAGGTGTATACTCATTTTTTCTAATTATGTCTGATTTGGGAAATTGAAAAAACAATCACAAAGAGTTATTTCAAGAAAGAGCATGACCTAGGTGTGAAATTTTATACACAAGTTGTTTTAGATTTAAGTTTTATTTAAAATTAAGTTTTGTAATATCTTTTGAATCTCTTGAATAACTAATTTGTCAAGGTAGATTGATTAAAAGTATCAAATACTTTCTATTATTAATAAAGTTGTGATTGATATCATACAATACTGAGAATGTACAATACGTGGATTGTTAATATGGGATAATGTTTGGTTGATTTTTGAAGTTCTATTATTTGATTATTTTATAACTTTATAGTCAAATTGAATAAAATAAGTTAATATTATGATATTGAGTATTTGTGTTCCTTAAACTATTTTTCTACACAATGTTTTGATTTGGATCTTGACACTTGACCTTTTGATTTAAAGAAACTAGTAGAGGTAGTACATTCTAGGAAATAATTTATTTCAAGAACCATGTAAGCCACTAAGAGGCAGAAAAATGCTATGAAACGTGACACGAGAGACCTAGACTATGGCATCATCTAGGATACACATGACACCAATAAATTTCTCCCTTCCTACCATAAAATATGCATATAGAAAAAACTCACAAATACTAAAGCCATGGTCTCAAAATTTAAATTACCATTCAATTGAGGAACATAAGGATAATTAGGTCTAAAATCTCCTTAGAATTGAAAATGGTGAAAAATGTAATACAAAATTCCACTAGGACTGTGACTAGTGTTTTCGGGTTGCAAAGATGTTTGTCCTTATGTTTGAAATTTATTCCCTACACTATCATGTTGGCTAACATTTTCTTTACTCCTTATGATGTTGACTTATGGTTTTTCCACATTGTGCATTGCGAGTGTGGTTTTTTATATATTCATGTTTACATTTTGGTTAATGATGAGTGATACTTGTGTATTCTTGGTTTTATGTTTTATATCTCCAAACAATCATTCTTTTGTTTCTATGAACCCTTGTCTATGAGTGAATGTGTTGGATCATCACGTGTACTCAAATTTTCAACTGCCTCTTGTGATCATAATTAAACATGGTAAAGTTTATTTTAAGTTAAGAAGGATTTTACAAAAATCTCGATTTAAAGAAATCAATCTTAACAAGACTCACTCCTAGTAATACACCTATAATTTATAAGAAAACCATTAAGGGTCTAGTCCAGAAAAATTATACATAAGCCAACTATAGGATTTCCTTCTCTCTTTTTCTCTATCATTAGAATCTAAAGATTACATTTAATATACATTTTCCAGAAAATTTATGATTGACACGGCTCTATGGAATAAATTCTTATAATTTAATGAGGGCATTCATGAATCTTCTAAATTAGTTCAAAAAGAAAAGATAAACAATATGTCCATCAATATGTCTTATGAACACTCTACAACACACTGTAACAAATGCTCATAGTCAATAATTAATACATAAACAAATTTCATGGGTGAATGATGTACTTGAATACGAAATTTAAGGGCATTAAACGGAAAGGTATCTTATTTTGTAAGCAGATTTGAGAAATGATTACGCATTTTCTTGATAAAATATTATTTTGAGATGAATTTGCGATTGAACGAATGTTATAAATTTAACGAGTGCCGTCAACTCGATGTTTGTGGAGCACATGGCATAATAATCTAAAGGCCATAATAATCTTTTATCCTTGAAGGCCATTCTTTCTTATTCAATTTCGTTCGATTTTGAAACATTAAAAGCGAACCCAAGTCGTAACTACGAGTCAAAATGCACATCTGCCATTCAATCCATTCTTACGGCTGGTAGTTTTCTTGTTGAGGACGAGTCAATGGGTCCTTAATGCTTCTAAATGAATCCATCAAGAATCAAATATTTGGGTGGAGATTTCATTGCCTTCTCACCTACAATCATTTGGGTGGAGAAAAATTTAAGCAGTGCCGTCAAGTGGATCCTTGTTGAGCATATCGCATGCCTCACGATAAAGTTGGGCAAGATAATACTCTTTATCCATGACCTTCCAAGCTGATTTGAACGCAATACGTCATATTCTCTCTTATTCAACTTTGATTGATTTGAAAACATTAAAACGAATCCAAGTCCTCATAAAATTTAACTACGAGTCAAAATGTACATCTGCATTGAATCCACTCTTACGACTGGTAGCTCCACTCTTTCTAGTGAGCACAAAGATCGTCACACAAGCCAACTCAAATTTTGGGGACCAGATTAGGGACTATTTCGTAACTAAAGTACACTAATGAGGGGAGAGAGTTCGGCACCTCAAAATTTGTGGACGAGATTAGGGGCCATTGCTCTGACTAATGTTGTTTGTACAGTTGTTTGTGTCGCAATGGTTTCTCTTTTTATACAGTTTCTCATTGCAATTTTATAACTGTTCTTTGTTCTCTTTAAATGTATTTCTTCTATACAAAAAAATATATATATAAATGAGGGGAGTGAGTTTCCCACCTCAAAATTTGTGGACGAGATTAGGGATCATTTCGCTAATTAATGTTGTTTGTACAACTCTTTGTTTTGTAATGGTTCTTCTTTTGGTACAGTTTCTCATTGCAGTTTTATAACTGCTCTTTATTTTCTGTAAATGCATTTCTTCAATGCAAAAAATAAGTACACTAATGAGGGGAGAGAGTTCAGCACCTCCTTCCATGCCATTTAAGACCAAGGCTTAACTAGCACATGAATCTCATGTACTTCTCTTAACAAATAATTCTATTGCTTTTCTTTGTTTATTTGTTTGTTAAAAAGTTTTTTTTTTGTCTTTCATTTTCATTTTCTTATAATTGCATTTTGTTATAATTAATTGTATGTCTAACATTCATATATGTTAATATGTTGTCATTAATTTGAAAAGTGATTGAATTCAACATGTGTTAGTTTTGATTCAAGACAATTTGTTAGCTTAAATTTGTAATAGGTATCAAATTAATCAATTTTTTGTTATGTTTAGATCTATATTTATAGGAGTATGATATTAATTGTTGTATTTCATTGAAACTATAAAATGTAATAATTTCTTATTGAATAAACATTATAATTTTTTCTCTTGAATAATAATTTCACACACACATGCATATCACATTTTAGAGTCACAACCATTCTTCAATTAACAAGCTGCAACAGTTAAGTGTTTTATCTTTTAAAAACACTCATATTTGTAGTCTACTAGAACATACTCATATATAGGAAAGCCACATAAAAATTATAAATAAGAAGTGAATTGCAATAAAATATCACAATGTGTTTTTTCAATGACTACATCTATGAGGTTTCAAAAGGTTCATACATGGCAAAAAAAAATCTTAACCTAAAGGTACTTAAATTTTCTATTATTCTCATAATTTTGCAATCTTATTTTGAAGGAAAGAAAATTTGAATTGTGAGGCCTAGTTTCAAGAAAATTTGCTAATTGTGAGGCCTAGTTTCATGAAAATTTTCTCTTCCAAACAAAAAGTAAGATACCCCTAGACTTGTTTAACAGTGTTCTAAAGAATTTACTATACTCCCTCTACAAATTTTCCCTAGTAGACAAGAAGTACAAATATCTACGGTGCTTTATTCATTTTATTCATCTTAAAGGAGGTGTTCGAGTAATCATGCATTAGCTAATAATTAATTAATTTTTAATTGATTATTATCCCAATTCATTTCATGTTTTTAAGGTAAACTTTTTTTTTCTTTGTTGACTAAAGTGAGCTATTATTAGATCATTTTGTCTCATCACATCGGATGTTGACACATGTCCTGATCTAATCCATTTATCATTTAGGGTTGTTCCTATAAAGTGCTCAACCTCATTGTATTATCTCATGATGATCTCTATGAAGATTCTTGAGGTTCATTTTGTAAGTATTTTCTTGTTGAGGTATATCAAATCATTATTTTCAACTCTCTTGTGTGGAAGGTCTTTTTGTTCATTGTTTGATCTTGCATCTCATGTTTATTCACAATTTCAACAATATATGTTTCCAACTATAAAAAAGTGATATTTTTTATCACTCATTTTTATCTTTTCTATAAAGAGGATATGGAAAGGTGAGAAAAAATTGAGAATTTTATCAATTGATATGTAAATAATTGAACCAAGTGTACATACATAATTTTGTGTATCAATGTCTAATGAATGAAATGAAAAGAAAGTATTCATTTGACTACAACATGAATTATATTAGATATTCAAATCCACCATTTTCAAGGACATGAGCAATAAGAAAAGTCATATCACTCCATTTATCTATTTAAGGCTCTTCAGATTCAATTATTTTGAGATGAAAGGATATATGTATGTTCCATTGAATTCACTATAAAAAAAATATTGGTACACTACTCTCTGAACTATTCATATATGTCATTAAACTACTATTATGAATATATGGTTTCTATCTTAAATTACTGATAAAAGTTATAATTATATTTCAATATGAGAAAAAAAATAAAAAAATTAATGATGGATCATGGAGTATGATTTAAAAATTTGATAACAACAAAGTGACACTTTGTAATCTAGAAATAAACAAACTGATGTCCATTTGTATTCTTTTTTTGGTTTGAAAACTACTTGAATCATATAAGCTTACCAAATATCCAAAGGAAGTCATTATAAATGATTTAGGTATTTAATGATGAATTTGGTGAAAAAATATAATATAATACTTAGAACATAATTAAAGAGAAATATTGTTCAAATAATGCAAAAAATAGGAACATGAATTTGAAATACAATGATTAAAATATTAGACAAACTACATTTTCCCTAGTAATAAGGGTTTTTGTATAACACGAGTCATTGCCAAATATTGAAAGCGAAAGGATGGATTTAAAAAAAACATCTACATCAATACATTTAAGGTGAAAATGTTTAGAATAAGGTATATCAACCTTTCACAATTCCTAGAATATTTTGTTATTTGTTTTCCTATGCTATTTTATTTTTCTAGGATCCATTTATTGAAGATATCTCAAGATAAATTCAAAATTAGAAAGTTACAATTAGAGGTGGAGTTGTGCATGTAGATGCTTTACATGTAGTGTTTCTATGCTACATGTTAAATGGATTTCTTTCCTATGCAATATTACATGTGGTACGTTTTAGCTTGAAAGTTTCATGTTGGGTTTGCATGTGATAGGATACAAAATAAAAATTTCATGTCAATGTTTTGTATTACATGCATGCAATGGAGAGGATGATGACATGCTTGGGCATACCAGTTGAGAATAAGATAACTTTATTCATTATAAACTCCTATATATTAAATTCTATCATTTGTAGTTGTAATGTAGGAAAAAAATGATCTAGGGTCTAAACCACACTTTCTCCTATATCACAATGTGTAAATGGTGATTTTGGTTTCTCCCTCACAATGCTTTGCTCCTCCTAGGGTTTTTCACCCAAAAGGAGAAAGGGGGTTGAAAGGTGTCCCAAAATGCAAAGGTTTACACTCAAAGTATATGTAAATGAGATGTATTATGCTTAATTAAGATGTCCTAATGCACTGATATGAAATTGAAATGATGTAATGATGTAAAACTTAAAAAAAGTAAAGTGATGGAAAACACAATGTGATATGCAGAAATGCCTAAGAATGCAGCTAAATGATGAAATAACAGACAAAATGAAAGAGGTGCACTTGGAAGATGAAGGTTGATGTTGGAAGATTTTGGAATCCTTAAAAAGTGACTGAAAATACTGACTAGGACACTTATGCCAGGTGGGGCGACTTAGTTCCAGTTTCAAGAAACTTTGTTGGAATAGGAATCTGCCAAATGGGTATCCAGAAATGTCAAAACCCATTTTTAGGCCTAGAAGCAGGACTAATTTTCCACTAGTGGTGACTTTTTCCTCCTACAAATATCAGGGAATTCAGGACAGAATCTGGAAGTCTCAAATTTGCACTTTCTTTTCTGGCAAGTGTATGTTCTTGTTTCTACAGAAAATAGGGTAGAAATCCTCTCCAACCTTGAACTGAGATGATGTTTACTTGATTGAATTTGTAGACTTGTTAACCACCTTTCAACACCTGATTGCTTGATAGATCTACATAAAAAATTATGCAAACACACATGCAAAAGGGGAAAAATGGTTGAGGGTTAGAGAATAGGGGTTTTCCTCGGTCAAACCCCACTTTGGTAATCAAACCCTAAACAATGAAATTAATTTAAAAGAGTATTATAAATAGATAACATGCAAATTTCATAAACTTACCACACCTTTGATGTCCAAAATCTGAAGATATGCAATGATGTGCTCCAATAGATTGACTTGATAATGCTTGATTTGCTTGAATGCTTAATGAGTGTAAGAGATTGTATGAGATTGGGGAGATATAAAATGAGGTTAAAAATACTTATTTATACACGATTTTATTAAAATTTCTTGAAAGTAACACATCAAAGGCCGACCTCAAGGGTTAGAAGACAAAATCCCGCTAGAATTTTAAAAATATTTTGTGTTTTGTGCTAAAAAGGACTAAGTTGCCCCTATTGGCGACTTAGTCTGACTTAAGAAAATTAAGTGGTTGTCAGAAATTTTGAGTCATTAAAATTTTTCCAATGGGAATGTTCTCAAAAACACACCTTAAAATGGTCAGGAAGTACATTAAGGGGTCAAATAAAGCATAAGAAAGGTGGAAATAGTGAAATTAAGCCTAGAAAAGTGTGAAATCTTGTTACAAGACCTTACAACACTTCAAAATAGGACTTAATAAGTGAAAAAAAATATGATTTTTAGGTGAATTTCAATGAATAGAGTCTAAAAGAGTGTATAATGTTTTACAACACTTCACAAAACCTTCACAAGACACCATAATTTGAATGTTTAGGACCTAATGTGAATTTTTAAGCTGCATTACAACATTAAACCCAAGAAAAAGCAAGCCAAAGTCCATTAGAAAGACTCAAGTGAGCGTAAAAATGTCAACACTACATTTTTTGGTGATGCATTAAGCCCCCACTTTAGTGAGAGGATGAACTTTCTTCAAACTCTCGCTAAAGTAGCCCAACATGCACATTGAGAGGGATGCTAATGCCCTCATGATGGTAAGATGAAACAAAAGTAATCAAGAGGGATGATCAAGTCCCTAGGATTAAAGTCTCATGACAAACTAAACATAAGAACAAAGGAATACACTTGATGAGGAAAAAGGATGAAAGCTTTGATTGTCTATCTAGCTCATTGTGGATTAGATCTATGCTAGTTATTTAAAATAAGAGAATCTGAGGCCACAAAAATTTTGGTTGTTCACAGGGTGAGAAAGCCTAAAAGGGGAGATACATACGCTATTTGGTATGCACTCACAAATACATAGGTGGCTCTGGGTAAATTTGTGCCATTGAGTGGGCTTCCCACTCAACCATACCAAAGTTATACCTCCTGATAACTTTAACAAGGTGCCACAAGTGAAAATGTTGGTTCATGCTTCATGATACAAGCAAAGCTTTGTATGCTTAGAACTCATGAACAAATGCAAGGACACCACATGCATGCAAGTTGCATTATGCAAGGTGGTAAAAAATGCAAAAGGGTAAAATGAAAAAATGTAATGTAAAATAAAAAAGATGTTCAAAGTAGTCTTGTTAAGTTCATGAAAAGTCTGTCACTTAGGGAACATTGTGTCTAATGTCTCCTAGAGAGGACCAATCAAAGAATGGTATATTCACAACTTAGGGGATGCAGTGTGTCACATCAGGCCAATAAGACAAATGTAATGTGCTAAGATAGATCATGCTTATGGAAATCACACCCAATGTCATCCACAATGTGACAAACACATCATATGAAGTGACAAGGTTGCACTAAGAACCAAAAATGCCAATGAAATGATGGTAATGTATGCCCCCCACTTTAAAGGAATTGATACACATCATTATATGAGAAATTACTTTAAACTAGCAAAAGAGAAGAAATGCAAAAATAAAACAAGACATGAGATCAATGTGGAAAGCCCTATGCCAAGTCATATGTTTCTAAGTTAGGCTACTACATGTAAAGGAAAAAGAGATCAAAAGAAAAAGATAGTTTCCCCCTAGAAAAGAACACACCAAACACATAAGGGATCTATGGATTTTGGGTTAGTATGTTCATTGCTGCAATGTTTTTTATGAAAGAGCTCAGAATTGTCATCATTTCCCAAAGCACATAGAATTGGAAGAATGGAATGAAGAGAGTGAAAAAAAGAGAAAAAAAAAGTCCATTTTGGGTCAACATGGAAGAGACATAGGGTGTCTCAATGCTTTGCATCATCCCCAAAAGGAAAATACAAGAAAAAAGAAAATGAAAAAGGCGAAAAAGGCGAAAAATATTTTGGGTCGACATGAAGGAGACATTTTAGTCTCAATGCCTTGCGTAATCCCCAAAAGGAGAGCACAAAAAAGACAAAAAGAAAAAGGACCTTTTGGGTGAACATGGAAGAGACATAGGGAATCTCAACACTTTGCGTCATCCCCAAAAGGAAAACACAAAATAAAAAAGTAAAAAGCGAATGAACAACATATAGGAGAATAGAGGTACAAATAAAAGAAGTGTACAAAGAGAGAAAACATCAAACACATGCTACTGGGAAACACGATACACACAAAGGAAAATTTGAACAAGGGGCTAGTAATGCAAATCCAATTCAATCATGAACTAATTTAGTGGCTTCACAATATTGATTAGTATAAGTAGAAGGGAAATAACACAATTAAAGGAAAAGGAAAAATACATCATTAGGATAAGGCTAGCAACCTCTTGCCTGCATAGAACAGAAGGCAAGAATGAGCCGAGAAAGGTAATGGGAGGAATCATGCAATAGTGAGAATGAAAAAATTCTACAACTATGACATGATAAAAGGAGTTTAGTTCTTAAGGGATGATGGGAAAGCATTTAGTATCAATGAAGTGATACTTGTTTAATATGTCATTCAATGTTCAAAATTTTTCAGTGTGATGCCCAAGAATATGATGATATTTGCAAAATGGTGTGTTAGAATCTTTAGGATGGATGGCCAACCTATTCATAGGTGGTAACAATATAAGGCCTTTTTTAAAAAGAAACTAAAGTCTCCTTTCACATTTAGGTGGAGGATGAGTAGGAAACTTGATCTTTTTCAATTTGTAAGGTCGTTTACATTTGCTAGATTCTCCTTTTTCATGAATGGAAGGAGAAAGAGGACCCATGGGGATCCTAACATCCTTGTCATCAAAATCATGTAATGGTTGCTCACGTGGAAGGAGAATGTTCAAGTGAGGAGGAGAATCAAATATCACTGTACCATCATCGTGAAGTCTCCAATATTCAAAAGGAGGCTTATCGGTATGAGGATGATCTTGATATCCTAATCCTATTGTGTTTTCTTCTTGTGGTTTTTTTTCAAAAAGTTGGTGAGTTTTATGTTTAGTTGTTGTATCACAACCTTGTTTACTTAAAATAGTAAAGCCCTTGCCATAGGTTTCTTCAATGTTGATGGGAGTGTTTGTAACCTTGTGATCATAAAATTGGTGAGGGTGTGTTTGTGTAGAGGAACTTGGTCCACCTAATGGAGATAACTTAGGTCCTTCATTAGTTTTAGGGTGAAGATAGCCAAATGTATCAGGAGGTGCAAAAGTAGGGAAGTTTTGTGACATCATAGATGGGTAAAAGGATTCACTAGCTTCAAGGTTATCAAGGCATTCATTTAAGAACTTTTTCATGCTACCATCACCTTCTCCAATGATGTCAACAACATGAGGAGTAAAATCATGAGGTGTTGGAGGAGCATGAGGAAGCTCAAGATCATTAGGATCGCAACCGAAGGCACAAGTGGACATGTCTACTAAGGATTTCAAGGAATTAAAAAAAATATTAAAGGAGAAGGCCATGATGCAATAAAATTAAATGCAAGAAACAAAAAATCTAAAAAAGTATGAAAGAGTACAGAGATAGAAAACAGAAGTATAGAAAATACCCAGAAATTACCAGAAAATGCAATGTAAAATATGCAAAAGGACTAAGTCACCTAGGGTGGCAATTTAGTCCCACTGATGAAATTTTTTTTGTGTTTTCAAAATTTTTAAATGCAATTCTATGTCTTTTAGATGCACAAATGTAGCTATAGCATGTAAATGCAAAGTTTTTATGTTTTTCAATGCAAAAATGATGCAATAATGCAAGCTAATTGAGCTTTTTCACTAATGCAATTTTAAACCATGGGATGCACTTTAACCAATGCAATATTCAATGTAAATGAAACCTAGGATGAAATTTCCAAATAATAAAGGAATATGTTCAAAGGTCAGGTGCACCAAAATAAAAACGGTAATTTTGGTTTCGCCCTCACAATGCTTTGCTCCTCCTAGGGTTCTTCACCTAAAAGGAGAAAGGGGATTGAAAGGGATCCCAAAATGAAAAGGTTTACACTTAAAGTCTATGTAAATGAGATGTATTATTCTTAATTAAGATGTACTAATGCACTGATCTAAAATTGAAATGATCTAATGATGCAAAACTTAAGAAAGTAAAGTGCTGGAAAACACAATGTGATATGCAAAATGCCTAATAATGCATCTAAATGATGAAATAATAGAACATAATGAAAAAGGTGCACCTAGAATATGAATGTTGATGTTGGAATATTCTGGAATCCTAAAAAAGTGACTGAAAATGTTGACTAGGACACTTATGCCAAGTGGGGCAACTTAGTCCCAATTTTGTGAAACTTTTTTTGGAATAGGAATCTGCCAAATGGGTATCTAGAAATGTCAAAACTAGTTTTTTAGGCCCAAAAGCAGGACTAATTTACCACTAGTAGGGACTTAGTCCTCCTACAAATCTTGAGGAATTCAGGAAAAAATCTGGAAGTCTCAAATCTGAACTTTATTTTCTGACAGGTGTCTATACTTGTTTATACAGAAAATGGGGTAGAAAGCATGATTTGCAAGTTTGAACTAGAATGATGTTCAATCGATTGACTTTGTAGACTTGTTGACCACCTTTCAACACCTAATTTCTTGATAGATATGCATACAAAATTTTGCAAACACACATGCAAAAGTGGGAAAATGGTTGGGGGTTAGAGAATAGGGGTTTGGCTTGGTCAAACCCCACTTTGGTAATCAAACCCTAAACAATGAAATGAAAAGACTATGGTAAATAGATAATATGCAAATTTCATCTACTTACCACACCTTTGATGTCCAAAATCTGAAGATATGCAATGATGTGCTCCAATAGATTGACTTGATAATGCTTGATTTTCTTGAATGCTTAATGAGTGTAAGAGATTGTATGAGATTGGGGAGACATGAAATAAGGAGAAAAACACTTATTTATACCTGATTTTATTAAAATTTCTTGAAAGTAACACATCATAGGCCGACCTCAAGGGTTCGAGGATAAAATCCTACTGGAATTTTAAAGTTATTGAGTTTTATGCCAAAAAGTACTATGTCACCCCTATTGGCAACTTAGATCCATTTAAGAGAATTAAGTGGATGTCAAAAATTTTGGGGCATTAAAATTTGTCCAATGGGAATGTTCTCAAAAACACAGTTGAAAATGGTTGGGAAGTACATTAAGGGGTAAAATAAAGCATAAGAAAGGTGTAAATAGTGAAATTAAGCCTAGAAAAGTGTGAAATCTTGTTAGAAGACTTTATAAAACTTCAAAATAGGACTTAATAAGTTACAAAAAGGTGAGTTTTAGGTAAATTGCAATGAATAGAGTCTAGAAAAGTGTAGAAATATTTTACAACACTTCGCAACACCTTCACAAGACACCATAATTTCAATGCTTAGGACCTAATGTGAATTTTTAAGCCACATTACAACATTAAACCCAAGAAAAATCAAGACAAGGTCCGTTAGAAAGACAGAAGTGAGTGTAAAAATGTCAACTATAAATTTTTTGGTGACACACAATGGAAGGAACCGAAAAAGATCACAAACACCCACTTGCCTACTAACCTCAATGGAAGAGCCAAAATGGTGGATAAGGTCTTTGGTTCTTTCTTGGGGAAGGATTTAATATTGATTAATTGAATAATGATTGAATTAATTTAATAATGTAAATATGCACCTACGCCAAGTATCAAAATGTAGAAAAATGATGAGATTGAATAAAAGGGAAATATGTGTCCCACCTCTTGGGAGATGGAACTTTGACACCTATTTTTCGCTTTAGTTCATTAGGAAACCAAGATTCCTCAACCAAGTGACTAAATCAAGGGAAGGACTAGGGGTTTCCTTGTGTGATTAGATGGGGGTTCAGCATTTAAATGAAGTTTCAAAGGAGAAATGCAAATATTTATGCACAAAACTCTAGAAATTTGAGAACATGAAATCATATTGATAAAAAATGAAACAAAAAAGTACTTGGAAGAGTGGAGAAGCCAAAACAAGCTCTAAAAACCATGATTTTTTTTTTTGAGGTACATTGGGATTGATACACCAAGTGGGATGATTTAGTCTTGCTACATGATTCTAGGTTGAATTTGGAATCTTTTGTGACTATGTAGGATCTACAAAAAATAGGAAAAAGGGCTATACTAGGCCTCATATGCCCAGAGGGGCAATTTAGTTAGATTACTAGGGTTTGAATGATATTTCTATATCCTTTAGCGATCTTTTGTAGCTTCCTTCCTACCCGATTCTTTAAGTATAAAATTTTTAATTCTGGCCTATAGGTAAGTTTCCTTGAAGATAACTTATTGAAAACTTTAAAAACTTTTGCAACTTTGTCTTTAAAGGATCTTCAACAATTCACCTAGATTTGCAAACAAATATCGATAGAGAGAATTTTTTTTAGGGAATGGGGGTTTGCCTTGGTCAAACGTTGTTTTGGTAATTAAACCTTGAAAGGAAATGAAATAGCACATGAAGGAATGATGAATAAAAAAATCCAATGTTGCAACTAACCAAACCCTTGAAATGAAGTCTGAAAACTTGTGTGAAATTTCTTCAATGGATTTGGATCCAGACTCTTGATTGAATGCTTTCTTGAATCATGAAAACCTACATTATAAATATTAGCTCAAAAGCACACATGATGCATGAAGACCTTTGACATGATGCTCGAATCTTGAATGTAGCTCCAAATGCTTGATGATATGCTCTTGAGTTCTCTTGATCTCATAAAATTTCTTTAGAAATTGCATAGCTAGAATGTTAGATTGCTTAGATGAAATGATGTAAAATAACCTTATATTTATACTTTTTTATGCCTAATTTCTTGAAATTACAAATCTACAAGCTGACATTAGATCTAGGATAATAAAATATTACCAAGAATTTGATTTAAAATAGGTCCAAGTTAAAATGAGACTCATACACCATATTGGGTGTATGAGCCTCAGTGGCTTAATCCCAAGACACAAACTTCGAGAAGTGTTGAGTTCAATGTAACAGTTAAAACTAGGCCCTGAGACCTAGGTGGGATCCATACACCCAAAGGGGAATATGAGTCCTAGATCCCTAGATCTGGAACACAGCCAAAAAAATTAGATTATAATATTCCATTTGTTAAATGATGAGATTATCATCAGAAAAACACATTTAATAAGGCTTGTGGATGCAAAATAGGACCAGTTAAGGCATAAATGAACCTAATTTTAATATGGAGGGTTGAAAAAAGTGTGAAAATGTAAAGGGATATAGTTTTGTACACTAAATTTAACCCCCACTTTAGTGAGAGGATGACCTTGCGTCAAACTCATACTAAAGTAGACAAATTCACATCAAGAGGGGTCCAAGTGTACCAATGCTAGTGAGATGGGATGAAAATGATCAAGAAGGATGATCAAGCCCCTAGGATCGTGATTCTATGGCAAAGAAACATAGGCACAAAAGAACACACATGTGAACAATATATCAAGAAATAACAAGGTACAATCATAAACTATCAAAGACATAAAGAAGAAAGGAAAAAGGAAAAGGAGGGGGTGGATCAAGCCTCGATAGTCTGTCCAACACAATATGGAACAGATCTAAGATATTTTTCCAAAAAAAGTGTTTACAAGTGGAACATGATGTCTACTATGCAAACAAATGCACACTCACATAGGCTAGTGGAATCTAATATCCACTAGGTGGGTCCCCAGTGAGAAACATATGCACACAGCCGATATGCAACCACACAAACAAGCAAGTGGCTATGGGAAAGTCATACCTAAGGTTGTCTTCCATATGTACTAACCATACCATTATTAGAACTCTTGATAACTTTGATAAGGTGCCACAAAACAAGAACAATGGGATCCATGAGGCAATCAAAACTTTGTATGCTAACACCCATGAATAAACAAGATGGCTCTATAGGAAAGAAAAATTTGTTATGCAAGGTGGCCATATAACAATTATTGTAAATGAAAAATAGTGTAAGGTAAATTTAAAGGGTTTTTTCTTAGTTCGTGTAAGGTCTCAACTTAGGGAACATCATGCATAATGTCTCCAAGAGAGGACCAATCAAAGAATAGAAGATTCACAACTTAGGGAATGCAATGTGTCACATCAACCCACTAAGAGGAATATAATATGCTAAGAAATATCATTCTTTTGAAGGACATCAGGCCCAATGTTACCACAAAGAGAAAGATGAATCACATGAAGTAAGACGACCACACAATGAAACATGAGTTGTGAAGTACCTAAGAATATGCAAGTGAAACCAACTTCCAACACTCATTAGAAGGGCTAGTTTAAACATGCAAATCTGCAAATACCTCTATGAAATAACATCCCTATGCTCAAGAAATGTCATAAATAACAAAAAGAAGATCAAAAAGACATTGAAAAAGCAAGAAAATCACTTATTCCATATTGGATTGGTGTCAAATGTCCAAATGACCCTTTACCAATCCTTGCTCAAAGCTTAAAATGATGCAAATGCCAATATAATGAAGAGAAAAATTAGTTCTCAAACCAAGAGATTGACTTTGCATAAAAGTTGTAGATGGATTGATGGAGATTAAGGCCTTCATTTATAGATTTTCTTGATGAGAGATTGGCCAAATGGGTGAATGTGGGACTAAAGATCCACCAATGAGAAGAGGCCACTTGTCAAGTGGTGATAGGCCAAGGGATGTGCAAGATTTGGGAAGTGTGCCGATGAGAGGAAGTTTCAAATTCAAATTTGGGAAATAAATTTTGAGAGGGGGACAAGAAAATGAGAAATAAATGCAATGTTGGAGGGACAAATCAACTTGTCATATTTTTCAAACTTGAGGGAATATTCCTCATAAATGCCATGTTGAGTGAAAATGATGATTTTAATAAATCAATAAATTGATTTATTTGTGCAAGTGGCATAATCTAGAGAATCCAAGTGGTTAGGATTAGCATTTAATCATTGTTAGATTAGATTAATGATGATTAGGTGAGTTTTACTTTTATGACTTAAATATTTGATTTATTTAAATCAGAAAAGGATGAAATATGGATTTGGAGATTTAATTAAATAAAGTTTTGGTTTATTTAATTAAAGGGATGATGTTTGATTTATTTGATTAAGAGGTTGATGATAATGTTTATTTAATTTTGAATAAATGCCCTTAGGAGATGGAAATTAATGAGATTACCTAATAAATGAATGAATGTTAACTTGATTAATTGATGAATGAACCTGATTGAATGCATAATGTTAATTTTGCATGTCTACATTTTTCCCCTCTTTGAAGCAATGTACTTGTTGCGTTGGTTCAAAGAATAATCTTACCGCAATCAAAATTCAAAAAAATTCTAATTTTTCGAATGCCCCAGCGGAAAGAAGTGCATTGGTACATTGCCCCCTCGAGAGATCGAGTGAAAAAGATTTGATTTGAGGGTCGATCTCGCAATAAAGAGGTTCAAAATGGATGGATGATGATGCAAATGAGATGATTTTAAGATGCTTAGAATAAAAAATCTATATTATCTTAAACAACTTAAATGATGATATGATGTGAGATGGATGAGATTGATGGTGTGATATGTTGTGATTATGCAATGGATGATTTATGAGATGCTTAGACTAATAGATCTATATTATGATGATGAAAAATGCCTATGAAATGATCGATGTTTCCTATTATGTATGATATGAATGATATGTGGTATGCTAACAGTTTATGGATGCAAGATGAATGCACGATGGATGCATGATGGATGTATTGGTGATGATGATTAACTATTCATGCTGTGATGCTAGTGTGGAAAATGAAGAAATTAGAGGATGATAAGAGGATCGAACAAGCCAACATTATGAGAGGTGATGATGAGAAATGATGATGATAGATAGGTGATTTCCTTAAATCAAGGATTGGGATTTTAAAAGAGTCACTTACCCTATGTTTGATAACATGCATAAGTACGATGCATCAAGGTATAAAGGACCAGGATGGCGTTGTACTTAGTATGATGGACTTTGAATTGAAAAATAGATAGGAGTATTCCTGTTCACACCTGACATATGGTAACCTTGCTAGGCTGCACTTTAGAAGTTTCAAAACATCTCGAACCAAAACATGAAAAGGTATAACCAATCAATGTAATAGTCAACAAGCTATCCAAAACATCCTCTATACATATCTAACAAAGAAAGTATTCGCCAATTTATTTTACAAGAATGTCCAACAAGCATAGCGGACAAAAGAATAATGATCATTGCCCCATTCCTATCTCTCTAAATCCTTCATTCGGATATCATCGAGAGGTCCTTGGACTAAGTGCAATAAGATAAGTCAAAAGAAAAAGATAAAGCACACAAACAAGTTGATGTTCTTCAATACCGCTAACCAAAAGGGAATGTGTTTTTAAGGATAAGAACCGAAACTTATTGCCAAAAGATAATTCCCATTGTAGGAAGGATCCATCCTATGACATGTTAGTGGATGGCGGCACGCCATTTCGTTTATCCAAAGTGTTCTTTCTGATAAATAATGCCCCTTTTAGAAAGGATTCATCCTAGGACATGACGTTATTAGATGATTGATATGGGACTATTTGGATGATGGACTATCGACACAAAGAATTCACCAACTTGTTTACATACTGACTTAGACTTGAGACTTGACGCTTTTGAGTTTTCACGTTTAACCTACTAGACTTGTTTCTAAATGTTTCACCAAAGGTTGAGGATGACGATCAATTTATTGTGAGTGGTGTTTATTACTGGTGCAAGCAAATGAGGTGGATGGATTTTTTCAAATATTTGGATGTTTTTGATGTTTTGCAATATTTTGAGGTTGTTTTTGGTATTTTTCAAGGTTTTACAAATGTTTTAATTTTTTGATTTTCTGATGTTTTTGGCATTTTCTGATATTTTGACCAAGAAGCTAACCTAAAGACCTATCCTAGGGGTCTCGAGGGCTGGTCAACAGACTAGCCATGCCTACGTTTTACATGCAGAGACCACATAGTTCGACTAATGACTTGACCGATTTACAGATGACGATATACATGATGAGATGCCAGTTTATTATGACAGACTCCTATAGGACTGACCTAAATGTCTTGGGGGATGATCAAAGATCAACCTTGCCTATGTTCAAGCTTAGAGATGAAGTAGTTCGACAAGACGACTCTAATTTTTTACTTTTTGACATATTTTTGGATGTTTTTGGATTTTCTGATGTTTTGATGTTTTTGGATTTTTTGATTTTCTGATGTTTTTGGATTTTCTGATTGTGAGGACTTTAATACCATACACAAATCTGATCCAATGAGAATGTTCCCCCAGCGTGATGCAATAGACTACTCTGATAAACGCAGGAAAAACTGACCTTGAGGATGGGCCGAGTAGTACTAGGAGGGACCATGATACGAACATAGGACCAAGCTATGGTGCAGATGCGAGTGGATGTGTGATGGATGGAGACTTGAATGTGATGGATGATGGAAGCGAAATAGATGGATGATGCAGATCAAGCCATAAAGATCCTAGTGGATGGAAAGTGCTTATTTACACAAGGCGCCTGTTTGCCAGGTTTTTATCGAGGTACTTACCCAAAGTGCCACCAAAGTGGTTTTCACCAGAGGACAATTTTTTGGATCCATTTTCTAATTTTTTTTGGATTTTTTGCTTCTTTTTTTTTGTCACCAAGATGCTTGTTTGCCAGGATTTCGCCAAAGTAACCATTTTTTCAGGACTTTTTCTAATTTTTTTGGATTTTTTTTCTTTTTTTGATTTTTTGTGTTGTCACCAAGACGCCTGTTTGCCAGGTTTTCACCGAAGTAACCATTTTTTTAGGACTTTTTCTGATTTTTTAGATTTTTTAGTTCTATACCTTGAAAGAATTAGGCATAAAACTTTTTGAGATGGGAGCTATTCATGGGATCCTATAGAGGTTCCCCTTCGAGTGTTGAGAGCTGGTATTCCCCTAACTTATAACTTGGTGTGATGATGAAAGGTCCTAACCAATTAGGTTTGAACTTGCCTTTGTTGCTGGGGTTTGGGACATTCTTCTAATTTTCTTTTAAGACCAGTTCTCCGACTTGGAAATTCCTGCTTCTGATTTTCTTATTGTAGCTCCGTTTGAGTCTATTTTGATAGACTTGCAAATGATTTAAAGCATCTTTGTGTTTCTCATCTAGTAACTCCAGCTCATTTAGTCTTGACACCCGATAGTCCTCATCCGTGATGAGGTTTTGTAATGATATTCTGAGGGATGGGAGCTCAATCTCAATGGGGTAGACCACCTTTGATCCATAGACCAGGGAGAAGGGGTTGGGGCTAGTGGGTGTGCAGATGCTGGTTCAATAAGCTCAGAGGGCGAGATTAAGCTGTAAGTGTCAGTCATGACTTGCGTCATTGACTATTTTCTTGAGGATTTTGAGGATGGTTTTATTTGTGGCTTGTGCTTGGCCATTACCCTGGGGATAGTACAGGGTGGAGAAGCAATGTTGGATTTTGAATTTCTCGCACAAGTCGCAAACCTCCTAGTTCTTGAATGGTGTCCCGTTATCTAAGATAATGGCTTGGGGCACACCATAGCAGCATATGAGATAGTTTAGAATGAACTTTGAAATTTGCTTCCTAGTTACATATGTCATGGGTATGGCCTCCACCCACTTTATGAAGTACTCAGTTGCAATTATGATGAATTTATGGCCATTGGATGAGGTGGGTGTGATTTTTCCAATGAGATCGAGTCCCCACTGTGAAAAGGGTCATGGTGTGATAATGGGATGAAGCTCTTGAGCTAGAGCATGGATGAGGTCCCCATGTTGCTGACATTGTAAACATCTTTTAGCATGATCATGTGCTTCTCTTTCCATTGTGGGCCAATAATACCCCATCCTCAGCAGTTTCTTGGTGATGGTCATTCCACTCGAGTGTGAGCCACAGATACCGTTATGAACTTCGGTTAGAGTGGTTAATGCCTCCTCAGCATTTAGATAGCGTAGTAAGGTACCTTCTATTCTTCTACGGTATAAGGTATCACCTAGGATGAAAAATCTAGATGCCTTTTTAATAAAGGTTCATTTTAGGCTCGATTGTAGGTTAGCGGGTATGACTCTTATTCGAAGATATGTATAGATGTCATGATACTAAGAATCGCTAGGACCAATGATTTCACACACATATTCTGATTCTGGTACCTTGAATGTGGGAATGAGAAGCTACTCAATTAGAAATTCATATTTCGGCACGTTATGAGGGATGTCTAATAGGGACCCAATTGTAGCCATGGCGTCTGCTGCTCTATTGTTGGTTCTTGGAATTTTCTCAAATGTTATGTCAATGAAGGATTCCTTTAGAGTCTCCACCAATTTCTTGTATGGAGTGAGCTTACCATCCTTAGTCTGATATTCATTATTGACCTGATTTATGATCAATTGAGAGTCTCCGTAGACCTTGAGAGCTATGATGTTCCATTACACTGCTATCCTGAGACCTATAGTCAAAGCCTCATATTCCGTGATGTTGTTGGTACAAGGAAATGCTAGTTTGTATGACCTTGGTATGCAATCTCCTTGTGGAGTGATGAAGAAGACACCAACTCCTGATCCATGTTGTGTGTATGAACCATCGAAGTATAGTTTCTAGTGGTCAGCTACGTTGAGGTTAAAAATGGACTCATCTAGGAATTCTGAGACAAGAGGATTCTCAGAGTAAATAGGTGATTTTGCTAGTTGATTAGCAATAACCTGTCCCTTGATTGCTTTCCTCTCTACATACTCGATGTCATACTCTGATAGTATCATCACCCATTTTTCCATTCTGCCCGTGAGCATTGCCTTGGATAAGAGATACTTGAGGGGATCAATTTTTGTGATGAGCTTTATCTTGTGTGCCAGCATATAATTTTTGAATTTTTTGGATGCAAACACTACTGCGAGGAAAGCTTTCTCAATAAATGAGTAATTTAGTTCATGACCGACCATTGTTCTGTTGATATAGTAGATAGCCCTCTCCATTCTGTTTTCATCATGTTGAACAAGAAGAGCTCCAAGGGCTACTACTGTTGCTGACACATATAAGATCAATGGCTTTCTTGAGATAGGTGGCATTAACACTTGTGGTTTCAATAGGTATTCCTTTATTTTGTTAAATTCCTCTTTGCATTTTGTGTCCCATTTGTACGCTACTCCCTTGTGGAGTAGGTGAGAGTATGGGTTATGCTTGTCTGCCAGTTGTGTTATGAATCATTTGATGGATTGAAGTCTGCCTTGGAGACCTCTCAGTTGTTTTAATGTCTTTGGTGCTTCCATCTCGAGGATTGCTTTTACTTTTTTCGGATCCACCTCGATACCCCTCATGGAGACTATGTATCCTAGCAGTTTACCTGATTGTACGCCGAAGACACACTTCTTGGGATTTAGTCTGACTTTGTATTCCTCCAGTCTGTCAAAGATAACACTTAGGGTTGCTATATGATCTTGTCTCTTTCTTGACTTAGCTATAATGTCATTGACATAGTCTTTGACTGTTTTTTGGATCATGTCGTGGAATATTAATGTCATGGCCCTTTGATAGGTCTCTCCTACGTTCTTTAGGCCGAATGGCATCATTTTCCAGTAGTAGGTCCCCCATTGACAAGTGAAAGCCATCTTGTGTTGATCATTTTTTTTCTATCATGATCTTGTTGTATCTTGAATATCCGTCCATTAGTGATAGCATCTCATGTCATGTTGTCATGTCTACTATCATGTCGATATTGGGAAGTGAGAGATCATCCTTGGAACATGCCTTGTTCAAATCTCTGAAGTTCATACAAATTCTGATGACTCCATCAGGTTTTGAAATAGGTACCAAATTTGACACCCATTCTGGATAATTGATTGGTCAGATAAATCCTGCATCTAACAACTTTTTCAGCTCCATTTTGACTAATAGAGCAATTTGAGGATGCATTTTTTAGAGTTTTTGTTTGACAGGTTTTGCTTCTGGATAGACTACTAAATGATGAACCACAGTCTTTGGATCAAGTCCCGGCATGTCAGCATAACTCCATGCGAAGTTTATTTGTCTTTCCTTTAGGAATGCTACTAGGAGTTCTTGCTCTTCTAATAATAGTGATTCCACATAAAATGTGATATGCAGGGTCTCCTATGTTCCTAGGTTGACAAGATTGCATTTTTTGGCCAAGACTACTAACTTTTCCTAATGGATAGCTCTTAGAGGAAGATTGAATCCTTCATCCTCAGGTGCCTCAAAGAGGTTTTCACTATTGGATATGTCCTTTCCTTTTACTTTTTTCTTGTTAGAGAGTGCCATAAGGTGGTTTTCACTCAAGGACTTGGATATGATTCTTAGTTTCTCACTTTTGCGACTGAAGGATTCAATTGTTTCCCCGTAATAGGCATGTGTGTCCAAATCCATTATAAACCCTACCTTGTGATCCCCATCTGGAATGTTATCCCTCAATCCCATAAATTATGAGAGCCCCTCATCATTTTTGAATGTATCAATAACTAGTGGTCGTCGTTCGTCATAGTCGATCAGTTGGGGGTAGACTAGGTGGATCTCATGATTCTGTTGGTCTGGTTCGAAGGATAGGGTGCTAATCAAACACAGGGTGGTATCCTCAAATAACCTCAGTAGATTGGTCATGGTATCTTTGTCATCACTACTAATATAGGGCTTAGTTATAAAATTATGTGTTTCTCTACCTGTGACTATTGGTGAGTGTACTTGTACTAGTACTAGCTGAGGAGAAATATTAACTGTTCTAACCGGAGGACTTTAGCCATGTATGGTTATTCTTGGAGGGGTACATCCAAGACCAAGATTTGTTATGGGTCACATCTCTGGCATGATAGGTATTATGAGCCCATTGTCATTTTGTCCCAGTCTTTGATTTTTGTCGTAGCCCATTGCAAGCATCATTTGTAGGCCCTTGCTTGTCTCATCCATTGGTAAATTAGCTACCGGTCTTTCATCTTGATACAACATGTGAGATGGATATGCTTCAATAACCTCATGGCCAAGGTCTCCCCATCTTGTGAATTCGAGATAGTTTTTAAGATACGTTTATGATGTGGAAGCTTGATTTTCTTGTGGACATCCTCGTGATCTAGGAGATTGTGGTAACTCTCCTATCACAAAAGCATTGTTAGGGAGTTTGTAGCTTCCACAACCATCCTCCTGAATGATGAGCTTGATATCAGATATGGTGGCGATGGTGGGGATGGCGGGTGTCTCTATCGTAGAAGTGGACTTGAGAGTGGCAAGGTCGATATATGGTGTGGATGGGCCCTCATCATTCTTTGGCACTTGGGGGATTTTGTAATAGTTGGCTTTGAGATTTTTGCAATATGAAAACGGTTCAAGATCTCCATGAAGGGTAACCTCTTGTCCATTATGTGTAAATTTCACACATTGGTGGAAGGGTGATGCTACAGCTTTCATCGCATGGATCCATGGGCATCCCAGGAGGATATTATATTGCAAGTTGAGGTCCAAGACCTGACAGGTGGTCTCCATGATGGTGGGACCCACTTGAATAGGGATTTTAATTGTGCCTTGAGACATTCTTTCTTGGTCATCATATGCTCTTATCGTGATGCCCTTCCCTTTGTCGATGGAATCTTCTGATATTTTCAACTGCTTGAGGAGGCTTAGGGAACATATGTTCAAGCCTGCACCTCCATCCACCAGGACCCTTTTGATTTTGCTCTTATTTACAATGGCTTCCAAGTGAAGTGAACAGTTGTGAGATGGTTGGGCAGGGAAATCTTGGTCAGAGAATGTAAGGAGATTAGGCATTATGATATTTCTGACCATAGCTTGGAATTTCTCTGCATCAAGGTCTACAGGGATAGTAGATGAGGCCAATGCTTCCTCAAGGATCTTCTTATGGGCTGATGATATTTTTAACAACTACATGATGGAGATGTGTGCTAGCATTCTCTTGAGTTGGTCTAAGACATTGTATCCATTAGGAATGGATCTAGATGTAGGGACTCTATTTGGTTGAGATGATCCTACAATGGTGACTTTGCCACCTCTTGTGGTGACTCCACAATATTTAGCATGGGCACCTTTGATGGTGATGACCATGCAGTCTTCATTTAGGGAGGCAACAACCATTTCATACACATGATTTACACTATCCTTCCCTTTATCATTTTTTTTCCCTTTGTTACCATGATTTGGCATCAGATTCGTATATATCTTAAGATCCTAATTTCCCATAGGTTGTTCCACGTTTATGATTTTCTTATCAATGAGATCTTGGATGATGTTTTTGAGTTTCATGCAATTGTTTGTGGTGTGACCTTTGATTTTATGAAATTCACAAAGTTTATTTTTGTTACACCAAGGAGGTTTGACATTGGGTTCTTGGTAATTCTGAAAGGTAGGAGCCTGGATGAGTTTTTCATCTATCAAATTTTTCATTATGTCCTCATGTGGTTCCCCCAAAGTAGTTTATTTTCATTTGGGGTAAGTTTTGCGTTGGGGTGGTCCTCTTTGATCATTGAGATTATTGATGGTTGGATTGTTGTTGGGTTGGTATGTTGTGTGATGAGTTTTTTGGTGTATGTTGGCGTGGACCACTAATGACCACCTTGGCATCGACGACACCATCATTAGTAACATTTTTATTTCTTGCCCACGTGCAAGGTTTATCATTGTAATTGGATGGTGGGTGGTTATTTTGTTGTTCATGGTATGATGTTGATTCCGTGGGTTGAGTCACAAGGGCTCTTTCGATGCTAAGCACCTTGGAGATCAATTGCTCATATGTGGTGATGCCCTAAACCTTGAGATGAAATGCCAAATGACCTTCAAGGTTGGCTATGATGGTGCAGACTTGTTCTTCTGGCATGGTCCACTTGCTCTGATTGGCCTTGGATTGCCATCGTTGAAGGAATGAAGTGAAAGATTCATTCTTTCCTTGTTTTAGAGCCAAGAGTTCTTCGAGACTAACATCCATTGCAATGTTACATGCATAGTTCTTAATGAATGCATCCCTAATTTCTTGGAATGTTCTAATGCCTAAAGGTAAGTGAGAGAACCATTCTATAGCGAGGCCTGTAAAACTCCTAGGGAATAGGTGCATTAGATAAGCATCGTCATATGTGACTTCCATGCAATAAACCTAGAATTCCTTGATGTGATCTTCAGTGTTTTCCATCCCTCGATATTTGTCAAATTTGGGGATTTCAAATCCCCTGGGGAATGGTTTCATCTCTAGGCTCCTATCAAATGGATAGGGACATAGGTTGCTTGGTGTTTTCGTTGTTCACCTGGAGTGCATATCGAGCACTTGTTGTGAAAGCAACCTGAGTTGTGCGGTCACATCATTTTGCAGATCAGGGGGTGGGATGAAAGTGTTTTGGGGTGTTTCAATCATGGGTTGGGTGGTTGGGTTGGTCGATGTGTTGTTTGACGTGTTGTTCAATGGTATGTGTATGTTCTACTGAGTTAGGTAGGCTTCCACTTGCTTTTGTATGAACAACACTTGTTGATCTTGTTGTTGTTGTGCTAGGATTTGTGCTTGTTGTTGTGCTTGTTGATCTTGATATTGTTGCGCTAGGAATTTTGCTTGTTGTTGTGCTTGTTGTTGCTCCAACAACGCTTGTTGTTGCTCCAACAATGCTTGTTGTTGTGTTTGTTTTTGGGCTACCAATTCTACTGCTTCTTGCTGCTCTTAGTATTGCTTTAATGCTTGCTGATATGCCTAAAATTGTGCTGCTTGTCAAAGTTGTGCTTGATATTGTGCTTGTGCTGCTTGTTGCAATAAAATTTATGCTTGAGTGGTCTTTTGTTCTTGTAATTCCTGTACAGCTTGTTGTTGTTGTTGTTGCAATAAAGCTTGAGCTTGTTGTGCTTGTTGTGCTTGCAATGCGGCTTGTGCAGCTTGCTGAGCAGCTAGTTGTTCAGCTTTTTGTTTCTGAACTTGTTGGTATCCTCTTTGGAAAGTAGCTTGCAATGCTATGTCGTATTGGTTTGATGTGGTGAAAGTTGGTGGTGGTGGGGGTCGAGGTGGATTCGGAATGGTGTTTGTGAAGGTGGTGTTGGTGTTTTGCATGATGGATGGTGTTGTTGATGTGATTGGTCCTTGAGAGACCATGCTTTGTAATGTTAACAGGGTGTTTGATGATGTTGCCATTTCTTGTGTGTTTGTCGTTTGTTGTTGTGATATCAAAGAAAAATTTTGAGTGTTTGGTGTAATGCTTTGATTGATGGTTGGGATATAGGTTTGATTGATACTTGGTAGAGGGGGAAGCCCTAAACCAAGGAGTGGTGTAGATGATAATGGCAATGGTGGGAGTGGTGGAAATGTGGGGTATGAGTTGTTGTGAGAATGATGTGGTGTCGAATATGCCCCCTGATCCGAACATATCTCCCTCTTCTTGTGAATTTGTGAGAAGAGGGGTTTGAGGCGTTGCGTGAAAAAATGATGATGATGGATCATGATGGAATGTGAGAGGAACATTTTTATGTAGTGGGTTTTCATGTATGTTTTGCTCCAAGATGGTGTTTGCATCCAAGCTTTGGTTATTAACAAGGGGGGGTGTTTGAATAGCATTAAGAAATGCATTTCCCTTATTAACATTGGGTTGTGTTGGAGCAAACGATGTTGTAATTTGTGGAATGTTTTGCATTATGTTTTGGGATGGGGGTGTAGATGAGATGGGGATGGTGGATGAAATTGGAAGAAATGATGTCTCAACTATGATACTCACGTTGAAATACGAAGATAACTTGGCCCCTTATTTTGCTAGTTCAAGCATGTATAACAAAGGGTTGAGCCTCATCATGATGTTGATGATTCTATGGTTGTCCAGATTTTGGAGCATTTCAGTTATTTCTTCGTGAGACATTCCAAGGGTAAGATCCTCTCCTTGGTTTTCATCTTGCGGATTTTGCGATGATGTCAGAAGGTTAATTGTGAGAATTTCCAACCCAATGGGGTTCATTTTAGTTGTGGTTTGACTCAAATCACTTGAAGTGGGTGTTTCTTTGTTGGTTTCCATGCTCTTCTTGTATTGAGATCTAGTTTGAACCATAAAACAAGGATCAATTTTTAAGAATGGTAGATGAATCTCTTGATTTCTTTGGATTGATCTTTATTTTATGCTCGAAGTGAAAAAATTTAGGATATCTTTCAGATCAAAAGATGATATGATGATGTGGATGTTATGATCTTTTGGTAAATCTTGAAGGAGATACTAGGCTTTTGGGACTTTTGGTTATGTTGGAGATTTTGATTTTGATTTGGATTTTGAACAAATAGACCCTAAGATGTTTGGATGATTATCTAAGGGATAGACTTGATCAAAGGATGATAATTTGAATATGTGCGGGAAGAAGGATGCATCTATCCACACCTATCCGAACAAGATGATAGTTTCACTAAGCATATGACGAAGGATTCATCTACGTATACTAAGCTAAACAAGGTGATTTTGACTAAGCATATGTAAAAGGATGCATCTACACATACCTAGCCAAAGGTGATTTTGATAATGTTTTCAAGGATTTAGTCTCAATGATTTTGATGATTTTGATTTTTCCAAAAAGCCTAGTACTAAGGATCATCTCAAGATTTTCCAAAAGGTGATTGTGAGATGATTTTTGTTTTGATGTTTTAGAGGATGGACGAAAAGTATTTTGATTTTCTTTGATCCTAAGATGAGCCTAAAAGGACACTTTGTTTGCCTAGACCTAGGTATTGAAGAACAAGCTTTTCTCTAAACAAGACGTTCAAACTCTCTGAAAAGGTTTGGGTTTTGGCAATAATAAAATGAATACAAATCGGGACTATTCCTTGAAGCCTTCTTATAAAAGTTGAAAAGCAGTCTTTGTCTAACTTCATATAACATAGAGAGACGTTCTTGATGGGCTATCAGACTAAGGGCTTTCACCTTTGGTTTCTTGATCTCTATTTTGCGTGAAATCATTGGAGACACATGAGTGGGGTCCAATTGTCTTTAATCTTTTCTTAATGGATTATTTTTACCAAAAACACACTCTTGATTAGATTTCAAACTGAATTTCCAATGTCTCAACTTCGTCTCATTTCACAAGGTATATTATGTGAAACTTTGATGAATTTAAGGCAAGGGTTACCTATTTTTTAACTTTAGTGGGGAAATTGAGATGTAAATTCAAGTGCTTAGAAACCTCTAAGGATGTAATCCCAAGGGCAAGCAATAACACAAGAATTTGGTCAATGGTATTTTCCTCCTAAAGGGTTTGAAATTTTGAGGATCATGTTGAATGTTTGTTTGCAAATGTTTTTGAATAAAGTACTATGTTTTCAAACCAAGAACAAGTACAAACCCTATGGATGTGTAAGGCAATATTTGTTGAATCCCCACTTGGACAAGTTCAGCTATGCTTATCTTTAGCAAATGGTTAGATGCTTCACCCCACTACCTCCCCTCCACGGCACTCACTTATACGGGGCAGCCAAGCATCAACACCCATGAAACTCCCATGGCATGTTTTCCATTTCTACTAAAGACCGTAAAAGTGTGGGGCAGCTTCAAAACGATTGTTCTTGCACCAACAAATAGATTAAGGATTTTGGAAAATTCTAGCACATGGGTTCTAGTAAGTACTTTTCGTTCCTAGAGATTGACCCATACGGCAAGAGTCCACTTTTGGATCCATCTTGTCGGAATCAACCGCATGATACTATCATTTCTTCCAATACCCACATTTATATCCTGGCTGGAAATACTCTTGGCTTTAGAGTGTTACCAGTTGATTTGTTCCCTTGGGTGAGTACTTTTTCCCCAAGGTAGGCCTTCTAGGATAAACAAAATCAAGCAAAGACAAAATCCATAACTCAATCAATCTTTGACGACTCAAAGAAAGAGAATATACACGATGATGCTCTACTCACGCTCGCACAAGATGTTCAATTTTAAACCCAAATCAAAGTTTGTATGGACAATTATTTATGCAACTTAATGTCACAAAAAGACTTTTGATTCTCAAGATCTTCGTGAGGCATGAGAGAAGCACATACATCTTTTGATGATATTATTTTGTGTAAATAATTACAAAACAATAAAGGAACACATTCATTTTATCCTTCAAAGCAATGATTTAATTTTTTTTTAGAGCACCAAATGAAGTGTGAGAAATTGCATTGTTCAATTTGTTAATCCCAAACAAAATCTAGTAAATTGTGATCCTAAAGTTTGTTTTAGCCTTTGCAAGAAGAATTTGGAAATTATTTTTAAACACAAACAAAAATTAGTGTCCTAAAAATGAAAATATGACAATTTCTTGAAGAAGTGTTAAACAAACACTTAAAGTGTTTAAAAGCACTTTGATTTTTCAAAATATCCTCCTCATTCTTCGTTTTCCTTCATTTTCGCTCGTTAGCCTTCTCCTTGTTAGTAACTTTTCTTGCTTTATGTACCTCCTTCATTATTCTTTGTACCTATAAACAAAAAGATGATTATGTGAGAATCCAATTTATTTTAATTTGACTTCAAACAACAACATGATCCTAAGTGATGATAATAAAATGAAGATTTATTAATGATCCTATTTGAAAAGGCATCACACTTGGTAATCTTTCTCTCTCCCTTATCATAATCTTCATCACTAGAAATATTGAGCCAATGAATCAATTACCAAGAATAAGTCCTTTTGAAAGCCTCACCATAAATTTCAATTTTAATTATGGTCATAATGGTGAAAATGATTCATAATACAAAGCTCAATGAATTATATCAATGAATCAACTTAAAAGAACAAGTCTTTCAAAAAATTTATCCTTAATTTCAAATGTTGATTGTCACGATAATCACAATGATAGATTAGTAAACATTCAAAATTTTAATGAATATCATTATTATTTGAATTCAGATAATTTCAAATATTAACTTTAATTTGAAATGTTGGCACTAGTATGTTTTAGTGAAAGATGTGTACATGGTCTTTATAAATAGATTTCGGAAACAAAATCCCAAGTGTTTTAAAGAAACAACCAATGTTTTTGACTACTACTAAATACTTCTTTCTCAAGCTAATAAAATTTGAAAGGGTAACCAATGGCTAGTTAAATAAAAAGACCTTTCAAATGAGAGCATTTGACAGGTGAAAATTTTAAGAAAGACACACACAACCCTTGCCAAATTTTAATAGCATTAATGACTCCATCTTAAATGTTGCGCCATATTGAGTTTCCACTTGGATTTACTTATTTCTTCCTACAGATTTTGAATACATTTATTGTTTTGATTTGACAATGATGAGAGATTGATCACCCAGATAATGACTTAATCATACTCGCAATAATGTGTGATGTGGGTCAAGATCCTCATTGCATATTTTTTAAAGAATAGAGGCAAGAAATGTATACAGATATCAACAAAATGCACATAATAGAGTAGAATTTCCTATCATTTTGACCAAAAGATATATCAATAAAATGTGTAAGAGGAAATCCTTAGAATGCACAGAAAAGAACAGAATCTCTTATCATTTCAACCAAAAGATATATCAATAAAACACAACAAGAGCTCTCATGTGTAAAACATGAATCGCTATTTGCAACACATATTTTGCTGTTAGCCAGTAATACTGCATGTGGAATGACTTAGTCGATAACCGAGGTGCCTCCTCAACCTGTTCCAGATCTGCTAAATAATTGTCATTCACTTTTATCTTTTTTTTGTGGTTAGTATCTGCCAACACTAAAGTTGCCTTTTCTTTCCAATATAAAGCATTAGATAAGCACTACCCTGTAGAAACATCAAATCACTTAAATTCCAAACAAAAGCAGACATATCCAATCCCGAATAAGATGCTCATTAATGCGATTCAAGTAAAAATGTGAAGTTGCAAATGAGCATTGAAAAATATGTAAGAAAATAGAGATTCTCTGTTTTCTTGGGAGAGGTCGACCTTCCAACATAGATAAGAAGATAAAGCTTATAAGACAGCAGTCATATCATTGGCATTTATTTTCAAGATCAAATCATAAGGGGCGCAGGAGGTGAAGTTTCCAACAAACTTAAAGAAGACCAGAATAGTCATAATGGCTGCAGCCATTCAAATGTAAAGAGACTACTCATTTTTAAATTCCTCCTACTTCATCGCCATGTGCTAAATTCTATCATCACACGTAAGCAACTAAGGAAATTTCTATCCTACGCCGAAGAATTTTGAGTAATGAATGCAACAGGTGTAAGGTTAAAGTCCCCAACCATCGACCAAGGAAGTAAGCATAATGGCGCACCAGGCAGGGGAGCTATTGATAAAATGCTTCAAAAAATACAGTTGCAGGGAAAAAAATGATTGCAGGATATGCACCATAGATATCATTAAATGAAAATGGCTGGTGGTTGATTAAAAGAACAGAAAAGGGTGCGCAAAGGTTTAAGCAAATATTATTGGCAGGTATCGTACAAAACCACAAACAGGGACTTTTAAGTTACTACAACCATGGTGATTTGAAGAATGGAGAATGGACAATGCCATACTACAATCAGATTAAATGTTATGTATAACTTCAACGTACACAGATGGTTGTACATGTAAAATGCTATCAATGAAGGAAGCAGTCTAAATATGCTTGAGGAAATCTACCTTTTCCCATGCATACATATAAAGCACATACAGATAAAGTGCATATGTTTTAAGCCTAAGATATCCCTTTTAAATGTTCCTAAATCATAAATCAAGATCCAAAGGCAGAAATTTTAAACACAGTAGTTCTTAGCACAAAGTTTTACTTTTACTTTCAAAACAAGGAAACAAAAGTATTACAGATTTCCTCATTTTTAAATTTAATTTTAATATTGTAGAATTATTCAAATCTCAAACATATGCCCTCCTTCTAGCGCCAAACTGAAGTATCTAAAAATCTGCAAGTGAAACCAACTTCCAACACTCATTAGAAGGGTTAGTTTAAACATGCAAATCTGCAAATACCTCTATGAAATAACATGCATATGTTCAAGAAATGTTACAAATAATAGAAAGAAGATCAAAAAGACATTGCAAAAGCAAGACAATCACCTATTCCATATTGGATTGGTGTCAAATGTGCAAATGACCCTTTCCCAATCCTTGCTCAAAGCTTAAAATGATGCAAATGCCAATATGATGAAGAGAAAAATTAGTTCTCAAACCAAGAGAGTGACTTTGCATAAAATTTGTAGATGGATTGATGGAGATTAAGGCCTTCATTTATAGATTTTCTTGATGAGAGATTGGCCAAATGGGTGAATGTGGGACTAAAGATCCACCAATGAGAAGAGGCCACTTGTCAAGTGGTGATAGGCCAAGGGATGTGCAAGATTTGGGAAGTGTGCCCATGAGAGGGAGTTTCAAATTCAAATTTGGGCAATAAATTTTGAGAGGGGGACAAGAAAATGAGAAATAAATGCAATGTTGGAGGGACAAATCAACTTGTCATATTTTTCAAACTTGAGGGAATATTCCTCATAAATGCCATGTTGAGTGAAAATGATGATTTTGATAAATCAATAAATTGATTTATTTGTGCAAGTGGCATAATCTAGAGAATCCAAGTGGTTATGATTAGCATTTAATCATTGTTAGATCAGATTAATGATGATTAGGTGAGTTTTACTTTTATGACTTAAATATTTGATCTATTTAAATCAGAAAAGGATGAAATATGGATTTGGAGATTTAATTAAATAAAGTTTTGGTTTATTTAATTAAAGGGATGATGTTTGATTTATTTGATTACGAGGTTGATGATAATGTTTATTTAATTTTGAATAAATGACCTTAGGAGATGGAAATTAATGAGATTACCTGATAAATGAGTGAAGGTGAACTTGATTAATTGATGAATGCACCTATTGTGGAACCTTGATGAATGAACCTGATTGAATGCATAATGTTAATTTTGCATGTCTACAAGTTATAATTGAAATGCAAAAGAATAATGCCAATGTATGCCCCTACTTTAAATAAATTGCTAAACACTATGCTATGAGCAATTACTTTAAAGTAGCAAATGATAAATGCTAACAATAAAGAAGACATGAGAGCTTATTTGGAAAGATGTATGCCATATCATATGTTTCCAAATGAAGTTGTCATGAAAAGGACCTATCCCCACAATGAAATCCCAAAATAACACATCAGGGATCCATAGATTTAGGGTCATTATGTCTTTGCTACAATGTTATTAGAGAGATTTGAAATGTCATCATTCCTCAACTACTCATGGAATGGGAAGAATGACACAAAGAGAGTGTAAAAAAAGAAAATATTTTAGATCAACATGGAAGAGACCTAAATATCTCGATGCCTTACATCATCCACAAAACAAAACACAGTACAAAGAAAAGATAAAGGAAAACCTTTTGGATCAACATGGAACAGACACCAAAATGAAAACAAGGGAAATAGGTGTCCCACCTCTTGGGAGATGGAACTTTGGGACCTATTTCAAACTTTAGTTCATCTGGAAACCAAGATACCTCAACCAAGTGACTCAATTAAGGGAATGAATATGGGTTTCCTTTTGCTATTAGATGGGGGTTCACCATTTAAATGAAGTTTCAAAGGAGAAATGCAAACACTTATGTACAAAACCCTAGAAACTTGAGAGCATGAAATTAGATTGATAAAAAAAATGAAATAGAAAAGTACCTCGAGGAATGGAGAAGACAAAATAGGGTCTGAAAACCTTGAAATTTTTTTGTTTGAGGCACACTAGGACTGATACACCAAGTGGGGTGATTTAGACCTACTACGGGATTCTTGCTTGAATCTGGAATCTTCTAGTGAATATGAAAGATCTATAGAAAACTAAAAAAGGGCTATATTGGGACTCATATTCCCAAAGGGTTGATTTAGTCCTATTACTAGGGTTTTGAATGATATTTATGTATCCTCTAGTGATCTTATGTAGCTTCCTTCCTATCCAATTCTTTAAGTCTGAAAGTTTGAATTCTAGCCTATAGCTAAGTTTCCATGAAGATGACAAATTCTTGACAACTTTGAAAAATTTTGCAACTTTTTCTTCAAAGGATCATCAATCTTCAATTCACCTAGATCCGCAAACACACGTCGAGAGAGAAAAAATATGTATTGTTAGGGAATGGGGGTTTTCCTTGGTCAAACCCTGTTTTGGTAATTAAACCTTGAAATGAAATGAAATAGCATGAAGGAATGATGAATGAAAAAATGCAATGTTGTAGCTCACTAAACCCTTGAAATGAAGGTTGAAAACTTGTGTGAAATATCTTCAATGGATGTAAAATTTGACTCTTAATTAAATGGTTAATTTTTTTCTTGAATGCTTTCTTGAATCATGAAAACCTACATCAGAAATGTTAGCTCAAAAACACACATGTTGCATGAAGACCTTTTACATGATGCTTGAATCTTGAATGTATCTCCAAATTCTTGATGAATTTCTCTTAAATGCTCTTGATCTCATAAAATTTCTTTAGGAATTTATTAGCTAGAATGTTAGATTGATTAGATGAAATTATGTGAAACAACCTTGTATTTATACTTTTTAATGCCCAATTTCCTAAAATTACAACACTACAAGCTAACATAAAATCTAGAATAATAAAATACCACCAAGAATATGATTTAAAATAGGTCTACATTAAAGTGGGACTCATATGCTAGGTTGGGAATATGATTCCTAGTGGCTTAAACCTAGGACAAAAACCTCAAGAAGTGTTGAGTTTAATAAAACATTTAAAACCAAGCCTCAAGACCCAGGTGGGATCCATATACCCAAAGGGGTCTAGACATGTGAAATTAACATCATGCACCCAATTCACGTTCATCCGCTCATTAAATAAACCAAATGCAGCAAATCCATTCGCTAGGTAAATCAGGTCTTTAGTCCTAAGGTTATTCATTTAAATAAATCAAAGGCTCACATCATCCTTTAATTAAATAAATCAGACTTTATTTAATCTCCAAATGCATATTCCATCCCTCTTTGATTTAAATAAATCCAAATATTCAAGTCAAAAGGTCAATCATCCTAATCATCATTAAGCTAACCTAGTCCTAATTAGCCTAACCTAACCACCCATCACATCCTCTAGATAATCCCACTTGCACAAATAAATCAATATATTGATTTATTAAATCCAACATTTTCCATCAAAATGGTATTTATGGGGAATATTTCCTCTAAAAGTTTGAATTCAAAATCAAGTGGACATGTACATCCAACAAAGAAATTAATGTCTCTTACATGTCCCTTGCACAAGTCAAACTCAACATTTATTTCAAATTTTGAATTTGAAATTTCCCCCTCTTCGGCACATTTCCCAAATCTTGCACATGCATCAACCACTCACAAGTTGATAAGTGGTCTCCTTTGATTGGTCTGTTTTTAGTCCCACATTCATCCATTTGGCCAATCCCTCATCAAGAAAATCTATAAATGAAAATCTTCATCCTTGATCAAATCCTCCACAACTCCACAATCTTTATGCAAGGTCATTCTCTTAAACTGAGAACTGATTTTTTCCATTTATCATCTTAGTATTCCATATCATTCTTTATAGCATTTTCATCATGGAGCTTAAACAAGGATTGGGAAAGGGATATTTTCTACAATAGCACCAATCCTCTATGAGATAAAGTGTTGATTATGTATTTATATGCTTGCAATTTAGTGGTCTTTGTTCTACTTAGTTTGCATATATTAGCATAGTCAATTATTTTATAGGAATCTTAGATTAGATTATTTTGAATAGACTAACAGCTAACTATGGTCATTTGTTTGAAATAAGGCTGATTTAAGGTTTACATTCTGGCACTAGAAGGAGGGCTATAGACTCATGCTTGTTTGAAAATTTCACCATCTAACATGTTGCTAATGTTTCCAGATTTTGTATCTTAGTTGGAATGGCTTTAATTCCACACTAAGATTGGTCATATTATAACTAATATCTGAAACAAGAATAAGTATCTTTTAAAATTTGTTTGAGGTGAACTTACGGATTATTGTCACTCTATTTTTGTCAATTCATGACTTATCTATGCTTCAGTATTTTGCAAGTTTTTCTACAAGAGTCATATGCTATGAAACTTGATTTTACACCTGCTAATGGTGTTTAGTTTGAAAGTATTTCTGAATGGCATTATGCCAATTTGTAATATTTTGAAATGTTTTTTTCAAAAACTTGTGTGATGCAGCTTTACACCTATCAATTACATTGGCTTGAAAATTTCTAAAGCCTTTCAACAAATCTATTTTGTTGCATATCTTATAGTTGCACCACATTTTTGCTAGAAGGAGATGGATCAAATTCAATACTCAACACAGGTCCATCTACATGATATGATCTTCCCAATTGAACTTTAACTGTCACTATAACTTGGTGATTAGTATATTGATGCCCATATAACTAATCAATTACATTTTGTAAGCCTTCAATATCTCTACTCCTGGACCGTGCTTCCATTTCAAAAGGGCTCCCACTCTTGAATATTGGTCTCCTTGCTTCCTTTTCAAAAGAGCTCCCACTTTGCAATGAAGACTCTCTTGTGACATTGACACATAAGGGTCTTCCATGACATATTGACTCCCTTTTAAAAGCTCCCTATCAGTAAGCTCTACAACAAGAAATGTGGATGGATAATCATGACTATTTGAAAACCTATTAGTCTCCTCTTTATCCTTAACATGATTCCTATTCTTTGTCTACATAATATTGCTTCCACCAACTGCTTTGAAGCCATTGTTTCCACTACACTGTTTCAAAACATTGGCACCAGTCTGCTCCTCAAACGCCATCAAAAAGAGTTGAGGAGTATATGAATGGTCTGCAGCCCTGTGCATAACTTGTCTATTGTTTCATTCTAGGCAGCTGCAATCTATTCACAAGCCTGCTGCAAATTTTTGGGTGTTATTTCTAGGGAGATTTCATTGGACGTGCACATGCAAGGAGGACGCTGGAATAATTGTTGAGCACGACTTATGTCACATAGTTCACATGCCTTGTTTATGCTTCCACATTACTTTGTTATGCCCTTGGATTTTTTTTTAACTACTACAGAAAAAGGCCTTTGAGAGATTCAAAATAGTGATCAACAAAATGGGAGCGATATTACTATTACCTTTCAAGCTCAACTATTTTCCTTTACTCATCCTCTTATTGTTACTGTTGTCATTATTCAGTCTGTGTCTCTTTTTTCATTCCATTTCAATACAAACATAATTGGGAAAACATTGATTGCGCTTCTAACCCAAGCTACGTCCTTTAGCTTTTTGTTCTGACAGGAAACATTGAAAGAAATCACGACAGGAGAGGGTGTCTTTTTTTTTATGAATCATCTATTTTGCTGGCACATTGCAGGGAAGTTGCCTCAGGCCACAACTACTTCTTTAGGGTAGTCATTACTGTCACCGCTTGAATCAAGCTGATGGTCTCATGGTCATTGATGTTGGTCACCGTATTTGGCAAGCATTATAGAGTAGACTATCAGTGTATGGCTCAATATGTCATTCAATTCAAATTGAATCAAATCTTCTTCCAAAGCGGAGAAAATAGTGCCCTGTCAATGTCATTATTGAGAATCCCAGTTGATGTTAACACCATCATTCTAATATGAAATTTTCTTCATTATTTGGAAATTTTTGACTCTATTGTTTAGAGGCAGCAATAATGAATGGTGTATTATCCATCATTGGTATGGCACATCATCTATAATGCATAAGTCACGTGCTATATTCCCTGATTTTCAGATCTGAAGGTAGCATCTCCTTTGGCATTGCATGCGCCGAAGTTTCAATGTTTCAATCCCAGACTTGTTCAGATTCTAGTCATGAATGTAAGCTTGAGAGAATTTTATGCAGTCAACTTTTAAAACCCAATAGGCATTGGATTCAAACTTTTGGCATTGGATTTTCTTTTGTAGATCCAAGGACAAAACACATTTATTATTTTTGTTTGTTGTGCTTGTTTTCTCTTTACTCATCCTTAAGGAAATATTTAAGAAATCTTTCAGGTATTGATTTGGAGTCCTCATCATTGATTGTCATTCGCAGAGATCTTTCAAATTTTGATTTGATGTCATGGTCATTGAATGTTATTCGCATATGTGGAATCAGTGTTAGGTTTGCATAAAAAAAAAAAATAGTGGTGCATTGGAATTTGGCAAAAGCAAATACAGAATTTGAAAATATGAGTGGACGGGCATACTCTGCAATGGTGGGATGTCAGAATTGAATGGCCTCCTTGAAGTGATGACTCTTATAATTTCCAAGTTTGAAATGGTGTGTCTTGTTTATCATTTATTGTGGCCATTATAGTTTTGTGTTACTTAAAATTAAATTTGCAACCCTGCTAAACTGAGGGCAGGCCAAAGTCAGCAATCAATGTGAACAAACACTCAACTAAAATCCCCCTCAGATATAATGTGATTTGTTTGTCGTTATGGAAGTTAGAACTAGTGTCAGATTTGAATAGAGGCTGAAATGTATTGCCTCGTTCTTAGAGAATCTAAAGTCATGACATTTTTTTGAATCTTTTCCCCACAGTAGTATATGAACAAAATAATCAAAACATAGAAGAATCTTACAAAAATCTTTGCTTGAGCATTCAATTTATTTATCTTCTCCTAGTTGCATTTAATTTACTCACTGTCATTTTAGTGGAGAAAGTAGATTTAACTGACAACCCATGCTTTAACATGAAGCTTTCCTACATCCTTCAAAGTTGCAAAGTCGAATGCTAATTTATTTTATGCTATTTGGGATGTGCAGGATCATGATGGGCCAAAAAGTGGCAATATGGTGGGTATGTGGCTGACGACTTTTTTTTTCCCAAAATTGATGAAATGAAAAGGGTTTTTAAAGGAGATTCTTAGCTTTCCACCAATATAAATTATTCTTTACTTTGAATTTAATAAATAATTATTATTCATTTTCTATTCAAATTATGACTAAAGTCCTTATTGATAGGTTGATTGAAAAAAACATCTATAGCTTTCAAATGGTATCACATTTTTGAATCCAAAACATCGTCATTCTATGCTTCACATACTATAGGATTAAAAATAAAATTGAATTTCATTAAGTTTTGACCAAGTTAAAGATTGTCGGACATACTGATTTTCTATTAAAAGTTTGTAATAAAAAAATCATGATTAATTATTTATTTGAAAAAAATTTACAAACAAATATGTATCACATCGAGAAATGAGTCCTCTACTTATATCTAAAATCTTATTAAAAAATATTATCATTTTATTGTGTTTAGGGTGGTCAGATAGACACCTACTTATTTTTTCCCTAAAATTTGAGTACTATTACATTGAAATTTAAAATTTTCACCAAATAGATTTAAAAAAAACCTAGTAGTTTAGAAACTACATTCAATTTTCTACATATTCTATTCTTACATATTTTTGAAATAATATAGATAACTTATTCAAATTTTTACGTCAAGTTGCCTAACTCTGATTTTTCTAAATTTTTTGCCACTTAAGGGCCTATTTTTTCCATGATGATCTTGCACATACCCATTTACTTTCATATATGACCTCTTGTTGTGTAGGTTGAATGCTAATGAAACAATCTTGGGGACTTCACCTTTGGACTGCCAACATTAGTCTCCTAAATTAGTATTTTCATATGGTGTATTTTGATCTTAACTCGATACTAGTGATTGAATAAAAGAAAAAAAAATCTGATTTTTGTTTCTTACAGGTACTTGGTGGCCTCTCTCAAATGGGGGATCACTAATATGATGGTTTCAGAAGATGAATAAATCATAGGCAGATTTGAATCAAAAAGTGGGGACTTGAACTTAGAAAAAAAAAGCATTTTTAAATGCTTATTGTATTAATCTAAGAGCATCCATTTGCTACTTTTCTTTTCTTTTTTAGACCAACTATATCAATTTGGGGTTTAAAAACAATCATTGATTTGATCTTTTCAAAGTTGGAATAAAAATTGAACCCTAGAAACTGACTAGACATTGTTTTTTGGGATAAAATTGAACAAGCAAACTTCACATTTTATTTTTTGGTGATTAAAATGAATTCATCATTGCTTTTAAGGATAAAATGAATGTGTATCTTTATTGTTTTGTAATTACTTACACAAAGTAATATCATCAAAAGACGTATGCACTTCTCTCACACCTCACGGCGATCTTGAGAATCAAAAGGCTTTCGGTGAGAATAAGTTGCCTAAATAATTTCCCATACACACTTTGATTTGGGTTTAAAAATTGAACATCTTGTGCGAGTGTGAGTAGAGCATCATCGCATATATTCTCTTTCTTTGAGTCGTCAAAGATTGATCAAGTTACGAATTTTGTCTTTTCTTTCTTTTGTTTATCCTAGAGGACCTGCCTTGGGGAAAAAGTACTCACCCAAGGGAACGACTCAACTGGTAACACTCTAAAGCCAAGAGTATTTCTAGCTGGGATATAAATGTGGGTCAATCTCCATGAATGGAAAGTCTGAAATAGAACCCTTGTTTTGTAGTGACCAATTGACCTATTGAGCGAGTTTATCAAAGTGGTGCATTGGAACTTAGATTCCAAGAAGTTACTTGCCATGTCTGATCTTGGTTAAAGTATAGAGGTTAAGACTTCATTATTAACATACCTTTATACTCTTTCCTTGGTTACATGTAAAATCATCTCTTCTATGAAGGGCATGAGGCAAGCCCACTAAGAAAAATGTACCAATCGAGCTAGGACGTCATATTACTTTTGGTTTCAAAACATATTGCTTTAATCGAAAACATTTGGAAACCAACATTCAACATGAGCATCAAACCTCAAACCCTTTAGGAGAGGAAAATATCCTTGAACGAATTCACATGTTATTACTTGCCCTTGGGATTCGTATCCTTAGAGGCTTCTAAACATTTGGATTTCATCTCAATTTTCTCCTACTAAGGTCAACATTAGGAAACCTTTGCCTTGATTTCCTTGATTTCCGCATAATGCATTTTGTGGGATGAAAAAAAATTAGGACATTAGACATTCAGTTGAAAACCTAATCAAGAAGTGTTTGTGATAAAAAGAAACCATTAAGCAAAGATTGAATCAATTAGACCCCACACATGTGCTTGTCATCTTTTGGTCGTATGGTTTTCATGCAAACGTTGGTCTTTTGATTTTGAATTATTCTTAGAGAAAGGCATGTTCTTCATTATCTTGGTCTAGTAAACAAGTCCTTCCTAGGTTCATTTAGGATCAAATCAAACACTTCATCCATCCCAAACATTTATCAAAATCCATCCCCCAAACAACTTCAGAGCTTTGGAAGCATCATTCTAGACTTGGGTAAATCATCAAAATCAAAATCACCTTGTTTAGTTAAGAGTATGGGAATGCATCCTTTCTCATACCTCTAGTTAATTTAGCACATCTTTGAACAAGTTCATCCTAAGCTAACATCTAACATCTTAGGGTTTACAAGTTCATTATCCAAATCCAATCAGACCAATCAAAATCAAACCCTAAGTCTAGCATTGATCCAAAGTCACTAAATGTTCAACACTCATATCATTTACACCTTTCATCCCTCATCTCTTCATTAGTCCTAAGAACCCTAGAGGTCACTTTTACAACAAGGTCAGAAAACAAGAAGAACATGGAATACAGGCTTGATCCATACATCACGAGTAATTCAAATCATTTGAACTTTTAAAGCCTTACAATGTCAATTGATTATCAACACTCACACTTATACAATCCATACATGGGATCATTACCTTCTACAAATTTCAATTGAACAAGTGTGAGTATGCCCAAATCAAAGATTGGAACACCTTTCTCGATGGTAGATCTAAATCCAATTCTACAAGTCTGTCAACCAAACAATCAATGGATGAGGCTTCAAATGAACAACGTCATCCCACCAAATCCCTACATGCCAAATGAGAATGTACCAAGTACAGGTTTTCCAAACATGAATCCAACAAACTTTGGGATAAATATGTTTGCAAATCATACAAATGTCGTTCAAAGCCCAAAAAATATATTAATGACTCCAAGACAAGGTAACACCATGCAAAATCAAAGTTACCTAAAATAGGGCAATGTGATTCCCAACACCAACAATGTTCAATTTCAACCTCTTATGCCAAATCTGAACATCATCCCAAATCAGAATATTGTCCAAAATCAATTTTTCCATGATCCCATTTAAAAATCACAAGTATGCACCCCAAATTTTCTTGAACAAAAACCAAATCAACTATATCAAGAGAGTCAAGATCGAAATCAAGATCAAATATGGCGAGATCAAATTGCTGCACTTACCAAAATAGTTGGGTCATTGCGCCAATAGACATCTCTACCATCATTACCCATATCAACATCATTCCTTGGTTTAGGGCTTCTCCCTTTACCTAGCACCAATCAATCCATCCAAATCAATCCACCTAACACCAATCAAGCCATCACATCAAATCCTTTGAATATACCATTGACATCACACCAACAGATGGTATCTAATAGAATGACAACATCAATCCTGAAAATCAAAACATGGTCTCCAAAGGGCCTATCACCTAGGTCATTCCAACCATCCCTATCACTTCAAACATTCCAACCACCACTATCATTCCCATCACATCTCAAATCCTCATGATCACTCCAAGCGTATCTCAACCATTTGTCACTACATCCAACATGATTCCAAATCCACCACTACTACCACCAAAACCAAACGTAGTAAGACAATATAACATTGCACTAAAATCTCACCAAGCCTACCAAAGGGCCATCCAACAATATCTAGCCATGCAACAAGCAAGAAAATATGAACAAGTGAAACAAGCCTCTCAAGCTGCCCAACAAACTCAAGCACAAACACGAAAAATGATAACTATTGGGGATAGCGATGAACATTCAACCACTAGTGATAGCATTGACAATCTCCCCACCATAATTGCTGAAAGCATTGATCAAGATCTATCCATCAAAGAGCACATTGGAGATGTTTCTATTTCATCCAATGATCAAATCAACACATGTTAAGAGTCACTTCTTAATCATGATCAAAATCCACCAACAATACCCAATAATGATCCAATTCAAGAAATGTCAACATCAGTTGAACCTATGGTTGAAGACATTCATAATCTCTCCACCACAATTGTTGAAAACAATGTTTAAGATCTTTCAATTAAGGAGCATATTGAAGATGTTTCTACCCTATCCAATGATCAACTCACCATACATCAAGAGCCACTTTTTAGTGATCTCTTTCAAGAAGTGTTAGGATCATTTGATCCTATTGACATAATGCATGATCCATCGACCAATGATCATGATGAAAATGTCTCTACATCACCTAGTGAGTTAGAGGACATATCTCAAGAATTTATTCCAAAGCAAGATCAAAATCTTTCACCAAAGTCTAGCAATGGTCCCTTCCAAGGCATATTGACATCCTTCAACCTCATGGTTATAGATACTGAAGGAACCATGAACTCAACACTAGATCAAGAGGATATTGAACCACTTACCATGTCTAATGACGACATCCAAGAACCCTTTGTAAGTAATCCATCCTTTGAAACTAACCCATGTCAAGAACTTGATCCAAAGCATGTCGAAAGCAACTTCGAAATCATTCAAGATCAAGAATTTGTATCTTCAAGATACTACAATAATCTAATGGAAACTCTCTTATCTATGCAAGATGATCATATCTATGTAGCACTTATGCCTCCATCTACCCATGAGATGCTTTCTGCGGATGGAAACGTAGATGATCTTCATCCAGAACATGATTCTTTTATTCCTAACATTGTTACACAAAAAGAGAAAATTATTAATACCTATAGTCAAACTAAGTTATCAACAACAGTATTAGATATATCACAAATTCAAACTAAGGACATCATGAATAAAGATACTGAACATTATCCACTCAAGGAAGCAAGTCTGATAGAACAATATAATCCAAAGTTAGCAAAGCAGCAAATTGAAACAATGTCATCTACAGTGGTCATTTGTCAGAGCATGTTTACTGAACAAGGCATCTTAGAATGGGTAGAATCAAGGCATGAAGGTACTACTTCCACAATACTAGGGGAAACTATGTCTCAATCAAGCATCAATATAGGGAGCACAAAGAGTCCTTATGATGAAACTGATGCCAATACTACAACTAGCCATGTCATGAATCTTCATCCACCCATCACCACATTGGTGAATTGGGACAAACATCAAATGAAATATTTGAATCAAAGTACGAAGAATGTTATCAAAGCAGAAGAAACAAGGAAGCATAAAGGACAAATCAAATATGAATGGATACCAAGACATACAAAGAAAGATTATCCCTATCAAACTCCATCAGTCAAAGAAACTATGGGGAAAAATAAAAAATGGAAAAGTATCCATTGAAGATGTCCACAAAAGAAAAAGTAGGCTTTTCAAGCAACGTACAAAGTGTATCAAGTAGTTGGTCCTAATTCCATGCACACTTTTGTATCCACCCATCATTGCTCATCTTCCCAAGTTTGGAGAGTCAAAGATTCCAAGCTATCAACCAATTCATCTTTTATGATCCCTAAACACACTCCATCCATGCCTCCACACATAATATCTAGTTCTCACATTGACCATGTATTGGCAACAACCCTTCATCATAAGGATTCTGAAGGCACTCTATCGCGATGTGCACACAAAGACAAAGTTAACTCCAGTATCAATGAAGCAGATCAGGAGTCCCAAAAGATGCATTCAAGTGCACGAATCTTAGCAAAGCAACTTCTTCAAGCAAGATATCAATGACACATTATGACAGGGGAATCTACACTAGTAACACCTTGTGATTCAGCATGAGCTCAAAATCTTTCAGAAAAATTAAAAAAAGTCAAAAAAGAAAAAAATACAAAAAAATAATTAGAAAAAGGATTGAAAACAATAAAGAAAAAAATCATCCTCTAGTGAAAACCGCATGGGCGGTGCTTTGGGCAAGACCATGACAAAAACCTGGAAAACAGGCGTCATGTGTAGAATCAAGCATCTAAGTGCACCAGTTTAGTTGGAAGCATCTCATCCAATCCATAATAAATCCAACATTCCATCCATCTCATCCATAATAAATTCATTCATCCATGGGCCATTTATCCAATCCATTTGCATATATCTGCATCCATAGTCTGAGTCATCTTGATCTTGACAAATTTTGGTGCAGACTTTACATTTTCTTATGGTAAACATCTTGGCATGGACCATTTTCATTGATCCTATCCTATGCAGCATTATCTAAGCCATGAAGCATTATCCAATGATGCATTCCTTTGTTCAAACACCTTATCTTATCGCAAGATAATCCTTGGCATCCCTTGCATGGTTATCCATATCCATTAATCCATACATCCATCCAAGCATCCACCCATAGCATTTCGTACATTGCTAGACATTGGGGCAGATATATACATCTCGCTTCGGGAATAAAAATTGATCTATATCCTCTGACTTATGTGGTGATCCAAACATTGGAAAACGTGAAACCAAATGGGTCAAAGCATTTGTGATACAAAATCCAAATCACTAGCCCATGGCATATTTTGGAGAGAAGACACTCCTTATCAGTCTTCATCTTTCATCGAACATCAATCCAAAGCAGTCGCATCTAATGCACCCTTCAAACGTCACACCAAATCATTCAAACAAGTTTTGTCCCAAATCAAGCTTCATCAATCCTGATCAATCGAATCCAATCAATCCATAATCTTGGGATATCCTTCCCAATCATTGTGTTGCTTAACACTATCCTTGCATTGTTGTGTATCCTCAACAATGTTATCATGATCAATCCTCATCAATCAATCCTTGCATTTTTGTGCATCCTTAACAATATTATCGTCACCAATCCTAATCAATCAAACCCTTGCATTGTTGTGTATCCTCAACAATGTTATCATCATCATCAATCCATTGAATTGATCAATCAACCTTAGCTTGGTTTTCAACAAAATCCCAAATGGAGAACTGATATCATCACACTTGTCCATATCCAAATCGTCAAAATCATGCGAAAAAATCCAAAAACATCCAAAACATAAAAAAATCCAAAAACATTCATAAAAATAAGAAAACATAAAAAACATTGGAATCTGAACTATGTCATCTTTGAGCTTAAACGTAGGAAAGGATAATCTTTGATTAGCCCTCGAGACATCAAAATCCAAAAACATCCATAAAATTTTAGAAAATCCAAAAACATCACAAAATTCAAAAAATCAAAACATTTGTAAAAATCTCGAAAACACCAAAAACAGCCTCAAAACATTCCAAAATGTCAAAAACATCCAAATATTAGAAAAAATCCACCCATCTCATCTTGCTTTCACTTGAAATAATCAATCATCCATAATAAACTGATCATCACCTTCATCCTTTGGCAAAACAAATAGAAACAATCACAACAATCAGCAAAAAATCAATCTTCACTAGTAAAATCAAAATCGAAGCAACAAACCGTTAAAACAAAATCAAAATCTTGATCATTTTTAGACATGTCAATCAACCTTATATCAACATCTTATCAATCAACTTATCAAACCATCATCATCCTATACAATGTATGTCCTAGGATATATCGTTCTGACAATGGGCATCATTTTGGATATCACTTTGGATTCTTATCCTCTCAAAACAAATCCCTTTGGCTGAAGGTATGAAGAACATTGGCTTGTTTGCGTACTTGATCTTTTCTTTTGATTTATCTTATTGCGCTCATTCCAAGGACCTCTCGATGATATCCAAATGAAGGATTTAGAGAGAAAGGAATGGGGCAACGATCATTATCTTTTGTCTGTTGTGCTTGTTGGACATTCTTGTAAAATAACTTGGCGAATACTTGCTTTGTTAGGTACATCCTAGCAAGGTTTCTGTATGTCAAGTGTGAACAAGAATACTCCTATCTGTTTGTGATTCAAAGTCCATCACACTAGGTACAACGCCATTCTGGTTCTTTATACCTTGATGCATCGTATCTACATGTGTTATCAAACATAAGGTAAGTAGCCCTTTTAAAATCCCAATCCTTGATAAGCAAATCATCCATTTTTCATCATCATCTCTAATAAAGTCTTGTCAGATCATGGACTTGTTGGATCCTCTTTTCATCATCTAATTTCATCTTTTCCTCATTAAAATCGCATCATGAGTAGTTAATCATCATCATTAGTGCATCCATCATGCATCCATCCTGCATCCAGAAAACTGTCTACATACCACATATCATTCATATCATACATAATAGGAAACATTGATCATTTCACATGCATTTCATTTGCATCATCATCATAATATAGATCTGTTAGTCTAAGCATCTACATAAATCATCCATTGCATAATCGTAGCATATCATATCATCCATTTAATCCATCTCATACATCATATCATCATTTAAGTTGTTTAGGATAATATAGATTTGTTATTCTAAGCATCTTAAAATCATCTCATTTGCATCATCATCCATAACCATCCATTTTGAACCTATTTATTGTGAGATCGACCCTCAAATGGAATCTTTTTGCTCGATCTCTCAAGGGGGAAATGTACCAGTGTACTTTCTGTTGGGGCATCCAAAAAATTAGAATTTTTTTGAATTTTGATCATGGTAAGATTAATATTTGAACCAACACAAAAAGTACATTGCTTCAAAGAGGGGCAAAATGTAAACACGTGAAATTAACATCATGCACCCAATTCACGTTCATCCACTCATTAAATAAATAAAATGTGGCAAATCCATTCACTAGGTAAATCAGGTCTTTAGTCCTAAGGTTATTCATTCAAATAAATCAAAGGCTCACATCATCCTTTAATTAAATAAATCAGACTTTATTTAATCTCCAAATGCATAGTCCATCCCTCTCTGATTTAAATAAATCCAAATATTCAAGTCAAAAGGTAAAAATCATCCTAATCATCATTAAGCTAACCTAATTATAATTAGCCTAACCTAACCACCCATCACATCCTCTAGATAATCCCACTTGCACAAATAAATCAATTTATTGATTTATTAAATCCAACATTTTCTATCAACATGGTATTTATGGGGAATATTCCCTCAAGTTTAAATTCAAAATCAAGTGGACATGTACATCCAACAAAGACGTTAATGTCTCTTACATGTCCCTTGTACTTGAGTCAAACTCAACATTTATTTCACAATTTGAATTTGAAATTTCCCCCTCTTGGGCACATTTCCCAAATCTTGCACATGCATCAACCACTCACAAGTTGACAAGTGTCCTCCTTTTATTGGTATGTTTTTAGTCCCACATTCATCCATTTGGCCAATCCCTCATCAAGAAAATCTATAAATAAAAAGCTTCATCCTTGATCAAATCCTCCACAACTCCACAATCTTTATTTAAGGTCATTCTCTTACGTTGAGAACTGATTTTGTCCATTTATCATCTTAGCATTCCATATCATTCTTCATAGCATTTTCATCATGGAGCTTAAACAAGGATTGGGAAAGGACTATTTTCTACAATAGCACCAATCCACTATGAGATAAAGTGTTGATTATGTTTTTATATTCTTGCAATTTAGTGGTCTTTGTTCTACTTAGTTTGAATATCTTAGCATAGTCAAGTATTTCATAGGAATCTTAGATTAGATTAATTTGAATAGACTAATAGCTAACTATGGTCATTTGTTTCAAATAAGGCTGATTTAAGGTTTACAAGGGGCCTATGAGTTCTAGATCCCTAAATATAGAACACATAGCCAAACATATTAGATTATGATTTATCATTTGTTAAATGTTAGGATTATCCTCAAAAAAATACATTTAATAAGGCTTGTGGATGCAAAATAGTACCAATTAGGCATAAATGAACCTAATTTTAATAGGAGGGCCCAAACAAGTGTGAAAATGTAAAGGGATAAATCTTTTTATTCTATAGAGATTACAAAAAAAGAACAAAAAACTAGAAATAGAGTACAAAGCGGTAGAGGGAAGACATAGACGAACCTGACATATAAATCTGAGCTTAAACTGGGTAGATAGGAGCATTTTCACCCTAGACCTGGAACTGTAGTCCTTTAGAATTATAATTTAGATCTTAGATAACTAATATCTATAGATTATTCCTTTCTAGAATGTGTCTAAACTTTATCTGTTATTATTTAATTCTACTTTCCTGAAGTTGGTGAGCTAGAAGACTTGAATATTAGATCTTGCAAGTAGGTCTTCAATCCTTTTCCAAATCTATTTCAAATTTTTAACATACATCGAAGAAAGATGGGAAAGGTTATGCCATATAGGGGCTTTCCTAAGTCAAACTCCATTTTTGTATTTCTACCTCCAAAATGGCTATCATGATGTAAAAGAGTACTTACCTTTAGTCGGGTAGAGGCAAATGAATAAATTAATGATAAATTGATAAGTGTCACAACTTACCACTCATATATGCTTTCCTTGATGAACTAAAGTCATTATACTCATCACCTTCAAGGATAATTGGATGCTAAATTGGATGTACTACAAGTGTTAGTACACAAAAAAAAATGAACATAATACATGAATAAACTCACATGAAAACTTGATGCATTGCTTATTTTTGGTGTGAATAAATGTCTTGTACCTAGTTAATTCATTCACTAGGTAATTAGGGGACATATTCACATGTTAAGTTTACTTAGGATTATGATATTCCTTCTAGAATTCTTGTTGCCATTTCTAGATCTTATATTATCCTTAGTTTTTATGACTTAGTTGTCTCATGTGATAGGATTAAGACACTTGTCATGATCCTGTCTAACTATATTCCTCACCTTGCCTATATAACCAAGGATTCCTATGTACATTTCCATAGTTATTTTAGTTGTTATTTTGGAATTCTTGCATCCTTAATCATAACATGATATTTTTTCCATTTCTCTCTTATGGAAGCTATATTGTCTTGTAGGTGGTCTTGAGGTGTTGAGAAATTCACCATAGAATCCTACACTAATATGAATTTTGACTGAAATAATGTTGCAATAATTTTGCTAATTTTTCTCTTCACTACATTTTAGGATGCTCAATTTCTTAATTTATTCACTAGGTTACATAGCATTTCAAATGGTGAAAAATACTTGTATTTATATGAAATTATTTAATCCCAACTAAATTAACTATAAAATACTGAGAAATGAAATTGGAATTTTAAATAATAAAACACCGATAATAAAATATTTAAAGTGGGGCCAAAATAGGTTGGTCAAAGGAAATGGTGCCCTAGAATAGACTTATTTTGTGTCTTTTTCTATCAGTAAATAAGCATTAAATATTAATTCCCAATTTAATCCTAATTTTATAAATAATCATGAAATGGGAAAACTAAGAGCACAATTGGGTCTAGGCACATAGAAGGAGCTAAACCTAGTGTGAAATCATTAAGTGTGACAATTTATGACAATACATTTAGCCCCCAATTTAGTAAGAGTATATGAACATACTCTCATGATCACACTAAACTAAGTGAACATACTCAAATTTCAAAAAGATAATTTCTTAATGAATTTACTAGCTAGTAAATCATCACATGTTAAAAAGCAATAGTAATTTAAAAAAAAAAATAGATAACATTTATTATACATGAAAAATAAATAAGTGGAAACTATATAATCATTTAAAATTGAATTGCAATAATTTCAATAAGGAAAAATTATAATTAAATTTTCTTTCACATTACATATCTAAATTGCATTTAAAATAAATATGTTTACTATACATAGTTATTGTTATAAAGTCTTCCATATCTAGAAATCTACATCTATCTCACAAGTCTTGACGAATTCATTTGCAAGAGGGGGAAAATAACCCAAGTTCTTTTCCTCCAATGATATACCAATGGTAATCCACACACCTTCCATCTAGAAGTGGCCCTACTATAATTTCCCTAACATACAGTTTGTACCAAATATAGATTTGCAAAATAAATTCAAACATAGCAAGGTAAGAACAATAGATATTACACCAAAATATGATGAAGACTCCATAATATATGAATAAAATATTGAGTACAATTTAGAATAGCTCTCTGGAATAATTTTCCAAATCACCACATATCAAACAATAGTATTAACTTCCCCAAAAAAACCTTGAATCTTAGATTTAATCCCTAAATGATAATCCCATCAAGAAAAAAAGGGGTTTCATCCTCTAATCATAGTGTACATTGGTTTTTCATCAAATGAAAAAAACTACTATTTTTTTTCTTCCAATGAACATAACTGCTGTGGGGTTTTTTCCATAGAATGAAATAGATCACAAGTGTCCTAATTTACAAGAGAATAACACAATAAATGTGTTCCTTTACATGAATTGGTATCCCTACATTTATATGCTACATTCCTCTTCAAGGAATAGGTTGGCATTGAGCCCTATTAGTGCCAAATCCATAATTTGAATTTTTAGCATGCCACATTAGGTTGGCCTTAGGGCCAATGTAAAATGTTTTAGGATAAGAACATTGTCTTGCAGACCGATCCATACACTTTCCTTTCTCTTTCCTACACCCTAAAACTTCACCATTGCTACCGCAGAATCTCGAGGTGTCTTCTCCTTCAAGCCTAAGGAGTGGGTGTTAGTTCGCTAGCACAGTTGCCTTCTGATAGCAATATCTTCCCTACTTCCCAATCCTTCTTTCTTGAGATTTGGATATGATGTACACGTGTTATCATATGTGCTATACTCAGAACCTCACACCAGAACATGCTCCTATAGAGGAATGCTTGAGGAATTCCCCAAATTGACTATGTTCTTGCATAGTGAACCGGAACTAATGATCTTTTAATGGTGATATATTTTGATAGATGATATTTATCCTATGAGCTCTAGATATATTATGGAGACTTTATTAAAAATGTTATGTCCCAAACTGGAAAATGAGATGAGCTCATGGGAAGGAGTGTGGTAGAATTTCTGGATTCCACTCTATAATTGTCTTTTCAAAAAAAGGACATGACAAACGCTCCCTTCCAAAAATTGATTGTCCACTAGCAATGCACATTAATATGCTCAAGGATCTTAGGCCCTTCTCAAGTAACATATTTAATTGTAAATTCCTTCCATTGGACAAGATACTTCGTTATATTTTTGTTCCCAAGGTTTTTGACCCTAGTATCAATCACAACTTTTGGAATAAGGATGAGTTTCCCTTCACCATCAAGAGATGGTAACTCAATAGTAAGATATTATTGAGTTTCCAAGATACTAAGAGTGGGGGGTGAGTCAGAATCTTCTTAAACTTACTAAATAAATAACATACAATAACTCCAATGCATATAACAGTGAAGGTAAATAAGAGCATTAACAAAACACATGAACACCAAGATTTTTACATGGAAAATCAAAAATTGGAAAAACCATGGTGAGTGTTAGCTCACAATATAGTATAACTAGTTATAAGATATTACAAAAATGGGGTGGCTCATCACTAAGACTCACTATCCAAAATTAGAGGCTCACTACCTATAGAGTTACAATGACAAAATGGCTTACAACCAGAAAATGAACTGATAATGTACACCTAACAAGTGCTAATTCAATTCCAATGAAGCGCAGTAAACTAACTTGACACACTTCATCATATTCACACTTCTTCACATTCACATTCACAACTACATCATCTATATAAATATTTAATTTAACTATCCAATATATATACCTATTCCATCTACAAGCATCAATTAGGTCATCCTAATTAGATGCAACTCCTATTCATCAAAAATACCAAATGCCAGCTTTAGGCTTTCACAAAATATTTCCAAAAATAATTCAGACACTCAACACGCTACATGATGTTGTCATGGACCTAAGATAGGTTACTCATATATCTGCAAAACAAAGTTAATTCACCGTTACATCATCTATCCATTAGGTCATCCAAAGATAGACCTAATAAAAAAATTACAATTAACAAAATAATGCCAATATACCATACGAGCATTTGAATACGTGAGATTCTAAATGTACATGCTCCCAACATCCATACACTAGCTTCCAAAACTAGAAGCAGCAGTAATCAATAGTAAACAATTGCGGACAAAAATACCAGAGGATGTAAGTTTTAGACCGGTTCAGATACTGATTCAAAATACCAGATCAAATTTAGACTTAATCTTGTAGTTGCAACTCGTATAACATGGTCACATTAATGACAAAAAAAAAGAAGATGTTCTTCATTCTTCTAATAATCTCCCCCTTTGTCATTGATGGCAACATGTTCCAAAAATTTACAAAACCACTTATGTATAACACTTCTCCCCCTATCACCTATATTTCATCACTCTTCACTCCCCCTTTGACATCAAGGACAAGGGGTGACACAATAGAAAATATGAAAACATTAATCAGAGGATGGCGAGCCTTGAAGCTCCTTAAGAATACCTTTCCATATAGATTTACCACTCTCCCAACTTTTCTTTGTAGCAATAAACATCATGTTCAGGGATTCCAAATCCAACAGAGTTTCCTCTACTTCATTTGGAGTACCAGGAGTCAGATTTATCTTTCCAAGTTTCTCTGTACTTTCCAAAGCATTGTCAACTAGGGTGTGCTTCATTCTCATAAGATCACCTAACTAGCCAAATTTCCTAATGATTTCTTCCTTTTGCTTCTATAAAATAAAGAAGGTATCTCTATGAGGTGAGATAGCATTCCAGGTTGATCTTTCTCTATCCTTGGATATGTTGTAGGTACTAGAGATAGTAGTCAGCTGGGACTCAATGGAGTCCATAAATTTTTTAATGATCTAAGTGGCATCTAACCACTTCAAACAAAAAGCAAAAAAAACATTATCTTTAGTCTCATAGACTTGCACAGATTCTAGAATTTTCTCAACATTAATGTGTGCCAAAGAACACTTGTCATGCAATGCCAATAAACTTTTCTCTTCCAAATTCTCCTCAACCTCTTATTTAGTCTTTTCTCCAAGACTAGAGGCATACTACTTAAAGGATTCCAATAACAATCTCAAATTTTCTACTAGAGTGAGAGATCTATCAATTGACATACCAAGTGTTCTCTCCTACAATACTTTAAGAGCATCTTCAATCATTTTTGTTCCTTTCTAGTGTGTGTCAAAAATTTCCCTTCTATCAAATGCATGCATTGCATCTCCTAATACCATATTATTCACAAGAGACATTTTATCTAAGTCCATGTAGCCTTGAATCGTAGGAAGTTGTAGAAGCTCTAGAGGAATCACCGACTAGAATCTGATTTTCTTGGATAGCAAGCCCTTCAACACATCATCACCAAAGGAGGATTCTCTAGGGGATCTTTGAGATTCTACAACTTCCTTTAGAATTTATTCATTCTTCCTAGTTTCCTCATTCTTCTCTTCTTCCTTATCTTGTTCTTCCTTCTTTTCATCTTCCATTTTTTCCTTTTCTTTTTCTTCTTTACCCTTTTCATCTTCATTCTTGTCTTCGTCCATGTTACCTTCATTATCATTTCCTTTACTTTCACCTTCATCTTTCTCTTCCTCAACATTATCTTTACCATCATTATCCTTTTCACCTTCAGTGTGCTCCAGAGGAGCATCATCATGCTTTTTAGGCTCAGTTTCACCTTCATTCTGCTTCTCCATTTTTTAGAGGATCATTTTCCACACCTGCATCATTTTCAATATCAATTTCTAGAGAAATTCCTACATCACCTTTACCAGGAGGAATACCTTCCTCAACATTTTCAATAGAAACATCTTCATCGGTCTTAAGCATGCCATATTTCTCTATTGTATCCCAAATCACTTCTATAGTTTCCTTCTTAATCTTCTTTCTTTGATTTTTATCCCTATTCATTAGAATATTAACCCTTTTCTTCATCTAGAAAATATTTGCACATATCTTTTTCAGAGTTTCTAGATCATCTAGGGTCACAGAAAAGCCAATTTTATCAACTGCATCATTCCTGATTTTCTTTTCAAATTAAATAGCCTCTGATATCTTTTTCATTAGGGCTACCCACATATTCTCATACACATATTTCTTCACATCATCCCACTTCAATTCCAAGATGATAACATATTAAATGATAGATAAAATTAATGTTTTCTTATCCTCTTTTCCAACATGATCATAATATTTTTCTTGTATGCTTTAGGATGTTTTCAAAATGTAATTAAAAATTGAGAGTTTCCTCTAATTTGAAATGGGGGTTAGGACTTACAATAATGTCCTTCTATTCTCCCTGGTCTGGAGAGGATTCTTTAGACATCTTGGTTATCTTCGACTCCCGTTTGGTGTGTACATGAACACCAAACTCTTATTCTTCCTCTTTATCAGAAGATGACAAAATATGGACTCTTTTAGAACCAATATCAGCTTCCTTAGAAGCACCTTCACGAGAGGATAAACTTCCTCTTCTTTTCCTTACCAATTTTGCATCACGATCCTCTTCCTCTTCATCTTGATCATCTATGACACTAATATTTTTCTCCCTTGCATCTTTTTCTTTCTTATCCTTTCCTAGCGCAATCTGCTCATCAATGAATCCATCTTCGCTAAGCTTTTGTTGCCACATTCTTTCTTATTATTGGCTTCTTGTGCTCCATTTGGACCTCCATATATTTTTCTACATAAGTTCCAATTCTAGGTTCATTGGGATCCTTTAGAATTTTCAACAACATCTATACATAACCCTCAAATTCATCTTCTATAATTTCATATCCAATGGTTGAATCCATATGGTCCAAGGTTCAACTACTTCAATCATGCATTCATTAGAGGCAACATGAAATATGATGTCATTTTTATATTTTTCAACAACATTCCTTGAAATCATCTCTCTCATTCATGTTGCTCTTAAATACAACCAAGAATGTTGTCAAAGAATTATCTATGTTCTTATAATCACCTAGATTGTGTAAGTGATCAAAAATATGATGTGCCATAGCTCTGGATATGTCCTAAAATACCATATCATCCCTTCAAGGAAGTATTTTTAGAAAATAATCAAAGAACCAAATTTAAATGTATGTACTTCTTTTCTTTGGTCAAATTTAAATTCTCAAGCAACTATTGTCGAATAAGTCCACACAGGTCATATTCTACACCATTTAATACCATATCAAAACTAGTTAAATAGTTGTGGCAAAAAAAGAGTTATCTTTGTTGGCGAAGTAAATTGTATGACCAATCATGATAGTGGCGTACTTCATACCCAGATTAGTGATCAACTTTGTTGTAAGATATCTCTTGTCATATTCAAAACTAGTGAGATCCGTCACCACTTCACTCTTCATGACTTCTCACATAGGCAATGGTCTAGTGTCACAAAGTCCAGTAACAACCCTAATCGCTTCCTTAGTTATCAGATGAGGTTGATCAGTCCACAAGAATTTACCATGTATTCTATTGAGAATAGATTTCACATATCTATCGTCAACCACATAACTAAAATTGGGAAAGTAGTTCCCTCTATCTAATCTCTTTGCAACAAGGTTTGAGTATTTAGGTTCCACCAAGAAATTATCTCTAGTGAGCTCATTCTGCCAAATATTGATCAATTTGTTGTGATTGAATTCATCTATTTTTACTTGGATGTGCATTCTTATGTCCTTGGTCAGTATAACCCCATGAGGGATTGATGAGAAGGTTCCCATAGGGTCATCATCAAAGAACTTCATAGAATTTTTCCTATATGATGGTCTAGGTATTTCTGACACTTTAACAACTACAAAGGTTGTCATTCTTCACAATTTTGAACTCAAACAATATAGAAAGATTATTCACATAAATCCACAACTATACAAAAAAGTAGAATACCTTTTCTTCATGAAGAAAAAGAACTAGGGTTTGCACAACTCAACCTTCAAATCACCCCAAGAATTCTCCAAAATTATCTTCAATTTCTTCAAATGCATAAGTGATTAAAATTCCTTACACATTTACTTTATAAAACAAAGATTTTCCCTAATTCACATTAAATGCGAAAAATTTCAAAAAGTTGCTAAAAACTCTTCTTCTCTACTAAAAAAAAGCCTAATTTTCTTTGCAAATGATCATGCCTTCATATTTTCTTTCGATTCCACTTGCATAACCTTTAACTAACCATTTCTTACAACATATCTTCATGCCAAAGTTGACACGCCAAACATCAGGGGGTTTGAACAATTTTTTGTTCAAGCTCCCCCTAAGACCCTACTAGGTCTAATTCCCAGAGGAATTGTCTATACCGGATGAGGGAACATATGCATCTGTCATCTTAGGGTCTTCTTTCTTCCTCCAAATCTTATATTCATTTCTTGCAAGTAATCTCATTCTTGTCAACTTTCTTCACAGGTTCATTCTTTTCTACCGGATCAGTTGTTTGCTTACCCTTTTTTCTTCTACAAAATCTTGAGATATGTCTTGGCTTGTTGTAATTGTAGCAGACAACACTTTTATGATTTTTCAGACCTCCATTAACCCTTGATCTACATTGACTAGCTTTGTGTCCAAATTTTTTTCATGTATAGTAGCAGCCATTAAAGGATTGATTCATTATTCCTTTATTAGACCAATTCACCATCTGAGTTTTGCATTCATTAGCCCTATTTCCAATTCTTTTACATACAAAACATTGACTAGAGAAGGAACCAGGAAACTGATGCATCCTACTCCCACATTCTATTTCCCTGTGACAAAATTTGCTACATGAAAAACAAATACCATTGAAGGATGGATACCTTTGTGCATTAGGTTGTATCATAGGCGGTCTCCTAGCAAAATTACTTGAATTTCCTTTCTCCTTTCCTTTATTCTAAGTCTTCTAGTTATCCTTATATTTTTCACCTCCTTCCATTCCCAAGCCACCTTTGTCTTTACTCAGTTTCTACCTTGAAGTCAACTCATCGATCTTGTCTAAGCTAGATTTAAAATTATTTTCATAGAGATTCGCTTTCTCCAGATCTACTTTCATATCCACCACTTCTTGTTCAAGCTTAGTGCACTCATCAGACTTGCTTTGCACCATTTTATTCATACCTTCTTCAATTATTTTGTTTTATTCTACTTGCACCTTCAAATTGGTAATTTCTTCATTAGCTTGCTTCAACTGATTAGTTACTTCTCTTTGCTCTTCTTTGAACTTCTTTAATTGCTCTTTTAATTTTTGAACACATTCATTTGCATCTTCAAGATTTTCTTTCAGATCCTCAAGTGCAACCTGAAGCTCTTCTTTATCATTCATTTTTTCCACCTTCAAGATCTTCCTCAAGCTATTAGGCTTTTTTGGAGGAACCAAGCTCTAATTACAATCGTTGAGTGTCCAAGATACTGAGAGGGGGATGAATTAGTATCTTCTTAAACTTATTGAATAAATACCATCGAATAACTTTGATTCATATAATAGTAAAGATAAATAAGAGAATTAACAAAACATGAAATCACAAAACACATGAACACCAAGATTTTTACATGGAAAACCCAAAATGGGAAAAACCATGGTGAGTGTTAGCTCACAATATAGTGCAATCGATTATAAGATATTAAAAAAATGGGGTGGCTCACTGCCAGGACTCACTATCCATAATTAGAGGCTCACTGCCTACAAAATTACAATGAAAAAATGTCTTATAGCTAAAAAATGAACTAATAATGTACACCTAACAAGTGTTGATTCAATTCCAATGAAGCTCATTAAACTAACTTGAAACTCTTCTTCATATTCACATTCCCAACTACATCATCTCTATCAATCTTCAAAAAATGTCCAATATATATACCTAATCCATCCACAAGCATCAATTAGGTCATCCTAATTAGATGCAATGCTTATTCATCGAAAATACCAATTGTTGTCTTCAAGATTTCACAAAATATTTCCAAAAAAAATTCAAATGCTCAACAAACCACATCATCTCATCATGAACCTAAGACAGGTCACACATATATCTGCAAAACAAAGTTAATTCACCGTTACATCATCTATCCATTAGGTCGGCCAAAGATAGACTTAATAGAAAAATTGTAATTAACATAATAATGTCGATACACCATATGAGCATCTGAATAAGTGAGATTCTCAATGTACATGCTCCTAACATCCATACACCAACGCCCAAAAATACAAGAAACAAGAATCATTAGAAAATGATTGCAGACCAAAATATCAAATGATGTAAGTTTCATACCGGTTCAGATACTAGTCTAGAATACCAGATCAAATTCAGACTTAATTTGGTAGTTGCAGCTCATATAATATGGTGACATCAATTACAACACAAAAAAAGAAGAAGATATTTTCTTCTTCATTATTCCAACAGAGATATATGTTCAATCCCAAAACCTTCTTCAAGCATGAGATGTGGAAGAAATTGTGAGATTTTCTATTTGTATGAAGTTCTACTTCATAAGAAACTTCTCCAATCTTCTAGATCACCTTGTATGGTCCATATAACTTAGTCTTGAGCTTATTTTTTCCTCCTTTTTTGATGGATAACTATCTATATGGTTGCAAACTAACAAATACCACATCCCCTACCTCAAATTTTCTTTCTATATGCTTTGTATTTGCATAAATATTTTTCTAATTTGGAGAAACTTGTAGATCATCCTTGAGAGTTCTCAAGATGTTTTGACTTTGATTAATAAAATCACTTGCTATCAAAAATATATTGTTTATGAGGACCAATTATGCAAATGTTAATGCATCATATCCATAGAAGGCTCTAAAAGGAGACATACAAATGGACATGTGATGAGTTGTGTTGTAACAATACTCTCCCAAATGCAACCATTTGATCCAGGCTGCCTACTGACTAGTGGCATAATTCCTCAAGTATCATTCTAACTACTTGTTTACAATCTTAGCTTTCTCATTAGTTTTTGGATGATAACATGTGTTAGGGGTGATTTTGATTCCTATTAGATGGAATAAATCCTTCCAAAAATGGTGAGGAAATGACTATATCTTTCACTGACAATGTTCTTAGGTAACCCATTCAACCAAAAAACTTCCTTGAAGAATATTTTTGCAACTTGTAGAGCTTTGTATTCATTGGAGATGGAAAAGAAATGAGCATACTTGGTCAATTATTCACTACAACATAGATGCATTCATTTCCTTGTGCTTTGGGTAACTCGCTAATGAAATCCATGGAGATAATGTCCCATTTATGCTATGGAATGGGAAGAGGTTGTAGTAATCTAGCTAGAAACTCTTGTTTTTCCTTTTTTCCTGGCATGTGATACATTCCTAGATGTTGGTACATTATGATAAGCCTCCAATATCTTCTCCTTAAACTTTTTTCTTGGAACCAGGAATTCCCAATTTTTGAATAGTATTAGGCCTTCCTCCACCACGTACTAGTTATCTTTCTCTACACCTCCCTATACATTGGTAGTAAAAGGATCCTTAGCATACTCCTCTATGATGGATGTAGTAATAGAAAAAGTATCCCTTTTTATTTAATTTGGGAATAATTAATACTAAAATGAGCCTAATGTTACCTTGATTTAGTGTTGTAATGTGTTTTACACATTCACATTAATTTTAGGGCCCTTTTTAACTAAATGGACTTAAATGTGCCTTATTAAGGGTGTTCTAAAGTGTATCTTTACTTTCACACTAATATAGGGATTTATTAATTAATTGAGCTTAATTTTCCTTAATTGGCCCATTTATTTCAAATCCAACCCTAATTAATTGTAGATTCCAAGGGATAAAGCCTGAAATTCATAAATGTTATTACATAACACTTAATTTTAGAAGGTGTGTGTCTTAGGTTAGTGACCTAGGACTCATTTGCTACATGGTGAATGGGTTCTCATTAGGTCCTAGGACCCTATTTTCACTTAAAATTTCATATTTCCCAATGTGTGTCCTAGGTATGTGGCCTAGGACCAATTTTCCACATAGTGAATGGGTCCTCACTTAGACCTAGGACCCACCCTTCGAACATGTTTTCGGTAGTATTTTAATGATTTCAAATACCTAATTCAATGTTGGCTTGCGATATTTGAATTTTGAAATTTAATCTGCTAGGTTCTAAGATGACTAAGTCTCTAGGGCAACATCAGCTCGGTGCATGAAAATCCTCATACTCTCATACATTTCCCATAGTTTGACGTATGGCCTGAACAACTTTGGGTATTGATCCATGATGGGTGGGGGAACATAGTCTGAGTCTATGATCTCCTCATTATTTGATGGGGGAACTATCTCTATAGCCACCTAATGATATAGATCATGAATATCTCTCACAAACCCTACAAGATAGAAACAATAAATATAATCAATACACATCATGATATATATATTAAAGCATAGACACAAAGCATAACAGTAGATAAAATATCATCACCTATCTCTCTGGTAGGCTATGTGAAATTAGCCTCGTCATGTGCAAGGGGCATGGAGGATGTGCTAGCCTCTCCATGACTGTGGGTACTAGTGCCTGCTATAGTTGCTACTTATGATCTACTCATACAAATGGGAGAGGGATCTCCCCACTCTTACCCCACTAGATCCTCATCTACTACCTCACCACCCTCACTCATGGGCTGCTCCTCCTCATCATCCTCCTTGTCATCCTCCTCCTCATCCTCCTCATCTCCTCCCTCTTGGCCATCATAGTCAGGATTCGTAGTCTCATCGTACTCCTCATCTATAACATTTGTAAATATGTCTACAACCCTATACCGTGTATTCTTAGCCTTATCCTCTACCTAATCCCCCTCATCTCGGAGTGGTCTTGCATCACCAATCAGCTCCTCCATAGGAAATATGGGAGCTAGTCGCAATACTATCCACCACTCCTCATACTCATATGTGGCACCAATGTCATCCACGTTAGAGACCAAAGGAATATTGTGATCCAAGTACTCAAAGTCACTATAGATAACATCATTCATACTGAACCATATAGAATCACTAGGTCTCTTGGAACTCTGCACTGATCTCCTAAAGAAGGGTTGTACCCAGGTTTCTATCTAGACTTTCCCAAACTATTGCATGACATGATCATAGTAGAAAGGATGCACTATGTAATCATGTCTTCCAATCAAAAACCTTTCTAGTTATAATCTCCTCATATGTCAAGTGTGATATGGCCACTAAAGCACAAGATGATAAGGTATCCAAAGGATCTCATCATCCTACAGTTGGTCAAATCGAACTCTTTAGAAGTGCAAATCACCATACTGCCAAAACCATCATAGAGGATAGTTGAAGGCCCAAGATACCCTAAGGCTATCAGACATGGGAAGCCAGTAGGTCTAGTACAAGTAATATGCTCAAGGAACTAAACCTGTAGAAGCATACAGTGTACCATATTGTCCACCTCTTGAAAGAAAAATCATCCTAGATCATAATATAAGTGTGCTAGGATATTGTGCCCCTGAGCGTATACTTTCTTGTGCTCTACCATCCCTCATATTAGTTGTACTAGTCCTTCCTCTAGGTGTGTTCCCCAACCATCAGGGATGAGTACTAGTTCTACTATAAGCATCATAATATGTCTAACCAATGGGGCCTATGAATATAATAGCATCACAAGATCTATCTATAGCCTCACTCTCTCATCATGCACTAGTCCACAAAGGTAGAACTGCATATCATATTTCATCTCGTGAAATTTCCACTCTACTCAGAAATGTACTTGCTCACCCTAAATAGGAACTCAAAGTATGTGGTGCATGTCCTCCAACATGATCTTCATCTCGCTAGTAAGTATATGAAATATACATGTATCAGAGTCCCAACATTCTGCTAGTGCCATCAACATCACATCATGGTACCTCATGGGGGGCATGAGATATGACTAGTATAATATTACAATCTATAAAATCTCTCTATCTTCCAATGAAAGAGTGGGGGGAAAATATCAAAGAAGACTAATTTTCTTGCCACTCAGATGTTGACACAAACGGGTGGCCACCTAAAAAAAAAGAAAAACTATGTCCTATAAGCAATCTAAACTCTTAAATCATTACATCAAAAATCATAAAAGTGTACTAAACTTGTTCTAGTGTACTTCCCTAAATGTCCTAGACACTTTAGAACCCTTTTGGGAGACTTCACAAAGAAATGAAACACTTTGTGAAAAAGTGGGACACTTCACGAAAAAAAGGGACACTTTGTGAACATTTTTCCAAGGCCCTAAATTAACCTAGAAATGCATAAAAATCATAAATAAATGTGTAAGGACAAAGCTAAGATAGAAAAATCAACTCACCTCATGATGGTGCTCACCACGTGCCACCTGGTCCTATAGCACATCCAGTCTTCCAGGCCTATAATTTCATATGCTAGGCATCTTTCACTATTCTTAAATCAATTTCAAGCTACAAAAAGGTAAATGACTAAATAGTTAGAATTTACTTCACTTTTAGCTCTTATATAAGTTAAAATTAGGGTTTTTACTATATTAGGGTTAAAAAGTGCATTTCATTCAAATTAACATAAGGAATGCTAGAGAGCTCTATTTTCAATGTTGTTCATTATATTGAAATCATGATTCCACTCCTAACATCATCAACCATCTATCACCATGTGGTAAGGTACTTGGAAATACCCTATGATATGATTTTCCCTATTCGATGTGGCTAGATTGCTACCTTGATTCAACCTCCATTAAGCAAGTGGAATCAAAGGGGGCATACATCTACCCTCAAATTTTATTTCTAGAAGAAGTTAGATAAGAGGATTTTGGACACCTGATGAATTCATGTTGTAGGATGCGGTTCCTAACATTGTGGTTTTGTGGATAGCTACAGTGGGGGCTTCATTCTCCAATATTATGATTGAACTCATATGTGTATCCTTTGATGAAACAAAGGTTATTATTAGATTCGTTTAGCTTGCATATGCACATAGAGTCATATAGGTGCTAAAGTGGGGGAAAAATGTAGTGTAGAAAATTGTACACCATTGAAAGCAAGGTAATTTCATATTTAATTTGGACCTCTTTTGGCATCCTTGCATTAATTTCCATTTAAAATAATCATTCATAGGCTCCTAAGACCCTTTATTTCATATCTCAAGGCTTATTTCACGGTCCAAAAATCCCATAAAATCATTCAAAACACCAAAAATCCCAAAAATCCACCTCAAAAAGCTAAGGTAGGACTCATTCGTCACCTTGGGAGAATGAGTCCCCTTAGGTGGGACCTATTCTCCAAGGGTGGCGAATGAGTCCAATTTGGGATCTTTTTCAATTCTGAGTAGGAAATTCACCATTTCAATTCAAATTTTTGGTGGATGTCTGAGATCTAAAAAATGGTCAATTATGTTAATACCTATAAAAGCATGTTTCTAAGTCACTTTTATCAAATCTAAGCACTTTGAGCAAGCATTTTTCAAGAGACAAGTATTAAGAATTTTCAAGAAATATTTCACAAGATCATCCAAGTTTCAAAAGCAAGAAAATTTGAAGCCTTGGAGTAGCATTAAAGTGTATTTGTAGGTCCTCAATCTCACTTTCATTCAAGATATAGCATTTTCAAGGGTTGGTCATGGAACTGTTTATGGTGAATCACAATGGATTCTAGGTTGGGGAGATGCAACTAGCCATCAATCCAAGCCTAAATACTTATTTCCTAAGTGATTCCATCTTCCATTATTACTCTACATTCATCCTAACAAAGTTACAAGAATCATTAGAGCTCATTTAGGGAGATTGGGGATCTCCTCAAGTGATTCATTCATCTTTACATTTCCATTCTCACATCACATTCTTGCACATTAGAATAGGATTGCATCATGCTTAATATTTCATAGTCTTAGACACACTTAAGGCTATTTTTTTCAAGTTGTAAAGGAAGGGTAGGTGTTGAATGCAGATTAGAGATTTTAATTATTGAAAAGGTGGAATGGAGCTAATTCGCTAGGAATAGTGAATGAGTCCCACTGTAGTTGTTTTTCATAGTTGTTTGCAAATTTCAATACCCCTTTTCCCAAAATATACTTCTAAACAAAGACCTAGATATGGGACTGATTCTCCCAAGTTGGTGAATGAGTCCTAGTTGATTAAAAATTTAGAATTTTCAATTTTTTAGAGTTGTTTCTAGTCACCTCAAGGTTTCTAGGTGCACGTTATTTATACTTATTCTTTTCTATTTTGTTTGTTTGAATTTTTAAGCCATTTCATAGGTCATTGCATTGAACTAGGGTTTTTCATTTCATCTTGTATTTCATTGTCTTTTCCAAGTATAAACTTGGTGGTGAACCCCTCATTAGATCATACTCAGCCCCTAGGATAACCCTGTTTCAAGATCTCTTTCTCTTTTAATATCTCAAGGGTTTGTTCTTGAGTGAAAGCTAGCGAAAGTTGTCCCTTTTGGTCCTAAACCCTAAAGGTGAAAAGGGTTCCAATTTTCCAACTTTCAGGACCAATGAACCCAAATTTAGTCAGCCTATCACCAGTCAAAATTATTCCATGCAATTCCATCCAAAGGAAAGAGCCTACCTTAGGGAGAATTCCTTTCTTTGAACATAACTTTACTAGCCAATTCACACCTTTTGACCACTACCTCTAGATCTCATAGCCCATCTTGATAGAGTACTCTCTATACTTTGACCCACACCAAACCACACCATCCTCATCCTTACATAGGTTAATTTTTTGAGCAGCCAACAACTCCCTGAGAGGTGATTTAGCATCTTTCATACTTTTGAGCATATTAACATCCACCTGCCGAAACAACTCTCCACACATGCCATTCTCTATGTAAACATAGTCAGCCACCATCCACCCGTGCCTCTTGATTGCTCTATCCATCCAAACCAAATTTCAAAAAGACTCAACAATGAGAGGATATCCATCCCAGGAGTTTTTCCAAAAATATGTACTTCTCCCATTCTCAATTTGCTATGTTAGATGATTGGTTATAAGTGGGTGACTTTCCCAGATGAAATTCTAGATTGGAGAACCTCCAAACTTTAATTCTTCACTGTTAGAATTCTCCTTGATTCTAGGCTATCCAAATAATTCCTCTGTAGAATTCTACGCCAAAAGGGATAAGTGAATTCAAGACATTGCAAGGCAAGTTACAATCTATCAGATGATTCATAGCTCAATTGGCTGAGAAGTGTCATCCATTTCAGTATCTCCTATGTAAGAATATCCCTTTTGTGTGGATAGATAAATGTAAAGAGGCCTTCCAATAAATAAAATATTATCTATTGTCACCACCTATTCTAATGACACCAATCAATTGGAAGCCTTTGATTCTAGACATTTCTACAACAACTTCACCACTGGGGGCATTACTAGCACAAAATGACCACGATGAAAAGGAAAGGGCCATATACTAAATTAGTCAAACACTGGTCAGATATGAGCTAAATTATACATCCATTGAACGTGCTTGTCTATCAGTTGTCTTTGATACTTAGAAATTAAGACACTACTTGTTGAATCATCAAACACACTTAGTAGCAAAGATTAACCCTTTGAAATATCTTCTCAGTCATGCAACATTGATAGGTCATCTAGAAAAATGGGTAATGATCTTGAGTGAGTATGATATTCAATACATGGAAGGAAAGGAAATAAAGGGACAAGTGATAGCATACCAACTAGCAGATGCACCTATACAAGGTGATCATCCACTAGTAGAAGAATTTCTAGATGACTCAATATTCCATACAAAACCTCTATCACTTCGGAGACTATATTTTGATGGATCTCATACTAATCATGGCTCAAGGGTAGGAATACTATTTATCACCCCTCAAGGAGAGTCCATCCCTAAGTCCTTCTACATTGCTTTCCCATGTACAAATAATGTGGTGGAATATGAAACACTTGTCATGGGACTTAGAATGGCCATAAAATGGAAAATTAGAACACTTCATGTCTATGGAGATTCTCAGTTGGTCATTAACCAGGTCCATGACGACTATGACACTAAGCATGAGAAATTAATGCCTTACAAATGAATGGTTGATAGCTTTTAGACATATTTTCACATGGTGACTTTTGAGCAAGTTCTGAGAACACAAAATAAGGTAGCAGATGCAATGGCCACAATTGGCTCTCTCTTGGACATTCCTAGTAATGTACCTCAATTTGAATTCTTGGTAGAGAAGCTTTTGGTTCCTTCCTATGACATACCAAAATCGGAGATGGTTTTTGAGGTTGTTGGTCCCAATTCTCCATGGTATCAAGAAATTCATGACTACCTCACGTCCCAAAATCTTCCCCCCAACCTATCCAATAACCAAAGAAAGTACTTTATCCAAAAAATTGCTAGATACACCATCATTAGTGACACCCTTTACCATTGTAGCTTTGACAACACCCTCCTTCGATGTCTCGACATTGATGAAGCATGAATGACCTTGCAAGAGGTGAATGAGGGTATATGCAGACCCCATTCAAGTGGTCCTACCCTAGCCAAAAAGATAACAACGCTTAGGTATTATTGGTGACTATTCAGAAAGATGCACTAGAGTTTGTTAGAATGTGTTACCAATGTTAGATACACAGTGATTTGATTCATGTGCCAGCACAGGAACTTCATCCAAGTACTTCTCCTTGGCCCTTCACACAATGGGGACTCAACCTCATGGGAAATATCCATCCTACCTCGTCCAATGGCCATAAATTCATCATCACCACCACTGAATACTTTACGAAGTGGATTGAAGCCATCCCCTTATGTATATAACCAACAATTTTTTTTTCCAAATTTATCCTCAACTACATCATTTTCTGATATGGTATTCCCTAGTCCATCATCACAGAGAACAGACGTCCTTTCAAAACTCATGATGTTCTTGAGTTATGTGAACAATTTCATATCCAACACCATATTACCCACAAGGAAACGATCAAGCATAGGCGTTCAATAAGACAATAATCAAGATTCTTAAGAAGATAGTCAATGATGTTGGCCATCACTGACACATTCAACTCAACCCTTCTTTATGGGCTTACCGCACTAGCATCTGCACACCTACAAGGGCCACTCCATTCTCCCTAGTCTTTGGCATTGAAGCCATCTTTCCCATCAAGGTTGAAATCCCATCTTTGTGAGTCTCCATGAAGGGTATGATCTATGATGAAGAGTATAGACAATCATGACTACATGAGTTAGAGATGTTAGATGAAAGAATACATAATTCCTTGAATCACCTACAGGCATATCAAAATCATCTCTATCATAGTTATAACAAGAAAGGAATGGTCAGAAAGTTTGACATTGGTGACCTAGTCCTCATGCAAAATCCCAAGAATCAGATTGACAGAGAAAAATCTGGCAAGTTTGAACCAAATTGGCTAGCTCCTTATTTCATCACATCCTCTTTTGGTTCTGGAGCATATCGGCTAGCTGCTCCAAGCATTGAAAAACTAAAAAATCCCATCAACAGTCTACATCTTCAAAAGTTCTATGCATAACATCAGAAAGTCTAGCTACAAACCTCAAAAATACAAAAAAATTGGAAAATATAAAAAATCATCACCCTGATGAAAATCTAGCAAACAGGCATCTTGGTGACACCAAAAAAATAGAAAAATGACAAAAATAGTAAAGAGAAATAATTCATCCAATAGTGAAAACCTGGCAAATAGGTGCTTTGGATAAGTGCCATGGTGAAAACTTGGTAAACAGACGCCATGTGTAGTTAGTCATTTCTCTGCCATCTACTGCCACTCTATCTACTTTCATCCATAATAAGATACACTTTTTTGTCACCACCACAACACTTACCATGACATCACACCCTACCATCCCTTTCATGGTTGACAAACGATTGACATCAAGTCTTGCATACCATCCATTTTTCACCCCATGCAAGTCCTTTTCACATCCTTCAAACTTGGCTAAATCTTGGACGTGACTAGGGGAAATTCTTTATCACTTGATTGCAGTAGGTATCACACATGGTCTTGTCAAGTGGAAAAGTTTTGAAAAAAGGCATAAAAATCATAAAATGTCCTGAAAAAAGATCAAAAATTTGAAAAAAGTCCTTAAAAAAGACTAAAAATTTGAAAAACGTCCTAAAGAAGCCCAAAAAAGTACAAAAAAAGGCATCCAAATAATGCTTCAAAATATCAAAAATGGAGTCATAAGTCATGTCAGCCATGTAGTCCAGTCTTAGTCATTTGTTGGAACTACATAGTCTCTACGCATTTGCTACATAGGCAAGGCTCATCTTCGAGCCCCTCAGACATTAGGCCAGTCCTTTTAGGTTTTTCAAAATAAAAATCATGGCTCAATCTTTTGTCATTATGGAAAAGTCATTGGCCATTTCAAACTATAAGGTTTCTGAGTGTATGACATAGGCAAGGCCATCTATCGATGAGCCCTCGAGGCCACACTAGGTCAGTCCATTAGGGTTCATGGCACTATACTAGCACACATGTCAAAAGTCTTCAAGTCAAAGAAAATCATTTCCAAACAAGAAAACTTCTAAAACAAATTATGAGAATCATTTATTTGGCATATCAATCATATCAACATATGTCACTATTGGCATATCATCAAACTCAGTCACCTTTGAGAAAAGTCTATCAACACAGGTCAAACTTCAGCCAAACTCAGTAAAAAAAAATCCAATTGTCACAACCGGTCAAACTATCAACTCTTGATTATTATTTAGATGAGTCCTTTTGAAGAATAGCCTCTATCATTCATGTTGTAGGATGTGTCCTTCCTAGGCATCATCACTATCATCTGGAATTTTGAGGGATCATCTTGACATTTAAGGATTGATCCTCTTGACATCAGCATTATTTAGGATGTGTCCTTCCTGAATTTGGCAATCTTTGACATTTGTCATCTCAGCATCATCAAACCTTCACACCTAGCATCTCAACATTTAAAACACTTGACATTCAGGCACACTTGGAAAACACTTGGAAAACATTATCTTAGAATTTTGTCTTTTGCTCTTTCATCTTGTTACTAGTTTCTCTGTGATGTCTTGATAATAGGATTTAGAGAAGTAGTGATATATCATAATGATTGGGCTTGTCTTTTCCTTTTGGTAGTGATGTTGCTAGTTCCTCGAGGATGTCCTAACAACATGATTCAGAGGAGCAACGACATTTCTTGACTTGTCTTTCTTGTATTTTTATGCTTATGGTTGGTTATGACAAAAATACTGGGGAAATCATGCTCTTAGTATGAGTCATGATCATCCTTGTCTGCGACTACTTGTCTCGTGTGATGGTACAACCTTACACACCTCAATCTATTTCATATCATGGTTTTTGTTGACCATTACAACAATCTTCCCAATGATGATTAATGGCAATAATTGTTAAGTCCTATGGTAATATGTTGAAGGATTTGGTCCTTGTTCTAACATTCACCTTCTTCTATCTTATCATCCTATCTCATCCATCTCACGATGATATCCTATGACATACAAAAATATCAGTGCATACATGATCATATGGACATTACATTAGTCCATGGCATATAGTCATTTTAATCATTTTTATTTTCATCATTTTCATATATCATTTGCATTCACATAACATGTACATGCATACATCATCCTTATCATTAAACACATATATATATCACATCATAAGATTGTATTTCCCATACATAAGTCATGCATCAACATACATATGCAAGGCATCCATAACAAATGATACATTTTGCATCATCATCAGTATAACATAATATCATCATGACATATAAGTATAAATAAACATCACATAATCATGGCATCACATCATAAATAATCATCATAAATGCATACATGGCATGGCATATAAACAAAATCATGATATGAATCATAAGTGCATAAATCACAATCACATAGTCATCACATAGTCATCATCATGATCATCATAAGATAATCATAAAACATAAAACATAGTTAAAACATAATGCATCGTCACATAACATAAATCACATAGGCCACATCAAAAACTGCATCGCATATATAGTCTCAAAAAAATATAATGTCACAGGATAGAGTCATGAGATATCCCAAAAATGGAGCACACAAGCTCGATGGTCAAAATATAACTGTCATAACATAAGTGTTTGAAATTTCCTAATACAAGATAATAATAAACATGTCTATGCCGAGCTCTCCTCATCCCCCCAAGGAGAAGATCTAGGGGATTGGTGCTTTGTCAAGGGAAAAAATGCCATCATAGTAACTATGGCCTGTGCCTAGGAAGTTAAGGGTTCTGTAACTATAGCTCATGTCTGGGAAGCTAAAGGAACTTTCACTGATGGCATCACCTATGTAGTAACATGAGGCTACAAAGACACTATGACTAATGCATCTATCACTGGAGGCTAGTTGTGTGCTTATCTGTGCCCTGACCCAGATGACCCATGGCTCTGACCTGACCTGTGACTAAAGGCATGCCTATGAGAATGGCTAGACATGTGACCTAATGAATGTACTGAGGAAATGGATCCCCATGCACTGCTCTGGCTCCTGCTGCTACTGCCACTCCTTGACCTACTGCCACTACCTATCCTTGTGTGAGATCGTGTCAAGGTAGGATCTCATCTCTCAGGTGGCACCTCCTGCTCATATAATACTATATACCATCCCAAACAGGTGTTGACTATGGCCATATTTCTCACCATGTCCACTGAAGGTCCTACACATAGCTTTGCAAACTCAATGCACCATCTGGCTGACTCCTATGATTGGATCATCACCTCATCCCTCTCCACTTTAGCAATCTCCAGTGCTTCCTACAAGGCTCTATCCTATGTTGTGCTATCATCCAACCTCCTCTTCAGGTCTACCACTCATTGATCTATGGTTGCATCATTTGGAAATGGTGGTCTTGTAGATGCCTCACCATCTCCCTTTATTATTTGCCACCTCAATAGTCACTTTTCTCATCTATCGCATTATCACCATCCCTGACATCCTCCTCTCCTCTAACTCCCTCCTCCCTCGGCATATCTAGAAACTCCTCCTCTGCCGCATGCTCCTCCTGTCTGACCTCCTCCTCCATGGCATGCTCCTCATGTCTCCTCTCCTCCTCCTCAGTCACCTCAGGGATCAATACCAAGGGCACTTAGTCTACATGTTTTCTCACCCTCTTGACCTACCTCCCACCATCTCCTCCATCATCCTTGTTGTCCCCATCTCTCCCTCCATCCCTTCCTCCATCCCTCCCCTAGCCTTAGCCTCTACCCCTGTGTCCATCACTCCCTCCCCTGCCACTTCATCACACATGTAGTATGAGTGATCTCCTATCCACAAGTGCAGGTGCATCTGGATCTATTAAATGCACTGGGTGATGCATCTGCCACTAAAGATCAAAGTTTGTTGTGGTCCCTGGACCCATAACCCCTTTGCTCCATCTCCACTATTGGGTCACTAGCCCATCAATATGATGCTCTTCAAATGGGATTGAAATAGCCAAACCCCATGCTCACTCTCATGATGACCTGGCATAATTTGTGGTACCCATCAGAACACCCTACTGCTTGCTGAACTGTCACAACGCCCTATGAGGCAAGTACATCTCAATGATAAGCTGACTCTGTATTTTCCACCCAATCAAATATCAAAACTACCTACAAAAACTCAAGTGATTTTCCTCATTTCCCACTATCCACAATCCCTGTATGGCCTCCAGATAAAAGATACCATGGTGTTAATCTGATGACACCACTAGCCTATCTCGCCGACTCAAGTCTATTACAAAGCGCCGACATAATAGTATACATGTGGCATGCCATCGACGAGTTGTGGTCTCTGGATCTATGGACGGAAGACAACGATGTGCTCCCACACCTAGATCATAAGGAGCATCTTCCCACAACCAATACTCTGAGCTCTCCTATAAGCAGCCTCATGAAGCTGATGATATAACATCCCTAGTAGGAAAGGTACCTAGGAATACATGGTCTTGTCTCATCTCATCCGGACAAGCACATCACCCCAGCCAGTGGGAAATCCATGTCCTCGATAGTTAGGTATCAGTACTCCTCTAATCAGTGTCACCAATAAGCCATTGAACTGAGAATAATGCTTCACCATGAACTCACAACGGATCTCATACCCCTCAATCCCCAATCCTATACTAGTCTCATCATGGCAATATTTTGTAAATGTCTGGTACCCATGCCATGGATCATACACGATTCACTCTCCTTGGATCGGCAAGCGCAAGATCCAGTACACATCCTCAAGTGGCACTGTAGCCTCCCCCATCAAAAAATGGAAGGAGCATGTCTCAAAATGCCACCTCTCACAAAGTACAGTCAAAAGCTCCTTATTTTCCTAGACAATATGCATATAGGTGACATAGTAGAGTCCCAATCGCATCAAACATCATCGCTTGCTATCCTACAATTGGTGAAAATACACATTTACAAATTTGAAATTCAATAAAGTCAAAACACACATTAACACACATTAACACCTATTGAAAATCATCATTACCATTTATCTAACTCAAGCACATTTACAAATTTGAAAATTAGCAAAGTCAACCTTGGTCAAAGTCAAATTCACATTACTTCATTTGCATCACAATTAGGAATTTGCATCATTTTGTACTTCATTTGTGTCACAATCTAGCATTTGTGTCATTCCAACTCATGTTTGCATCTCAACATGGCACTTGTGTTGTGATTTTTTGTCATATGTGTCACTTTGGCCTGAGCTAGCAAATGCGTCACATGATTTCAAATGTGGCATTACACCCCTCATTTGCGGCGTGATTTAGCAAATGTGTCTCAGTTTTTCACAAATGCATCATGCTTTCTTGTCCTATCCTAATGACCCTTTTCATTTGTGTTGCAATGCATCAAATGCATTGAACGTGAATGTGAATGCAGCTTATGCACATGCATATGCTTCGTGGAACATTCATTATTTGACCTAAAACCCTAAAAATGACATGCAAAACAATGAAATCACAAAGTAAGTTTGAGGTACGTACCATTGGCTCTAAGCCCTCTAGCCATCTATAGGTCTGAACAATCTCCCCGTGGTGCTTGGTCACTAGAATCATCATCCTTGCCAAGGTCCCCCTCACTCTAAGCTCTCAAATTTACAAAGTTGAAAAGTGAAAATGAATTGACTTTTACCCCATTTTCCACCTATTTATAGGGTCAAAGTGGGATTTTTCAACCTTGTTATTACTAGAGGCATTTTTGACTAACTTTGACTGCCCTTTTAGCTACCTTAAACATGTCAGAATCTAAAACTGTTTGTGCCATTTCTTTTCTAGCCATCAAATTAACTTATCGGGACACCTTCCAATTTTTTCTATCACTGGGCTAAAATTTGAAACTTTTCCCGAGGGGGCATCAATAATCTGTTCCTTTGTTGGGGCATATTCCTGATTGATTATTTGTCACAATGCAGCAGGATGCATAGTATCAAAGGGGGGCAAAATGTAGACACATAAAAATGACCTAGGCCTGCAAGCTCTATTTTTACCACTTTTTTCCTAGCATAATTAAAACATTTAATTATGTCCTTGGTCCACTTTCAACTATTAATTAAATAAGTCATAATTATTTAATTAATTAATGTCTTTTTATTCTTCTTGATTATTAAATAAATAAATTATTTAATATGTTACTAATTGTCTAAAGTATTTGCATAATTAAATAAATTTTTTAATTTGTTTAATTATTCTTCTCCATCAATTTCTTCTTGATTATTTAAATAGATAAACTTTATTTATTTATTTATTTAAATATGTAACTAATTCCTAAAAATCTTCTTATAATTAAATAAATTCTTTAATTTATTTAATTATTGTCCACCTTGCCTTTTTCTAATTTTAAATAAAGATATTTATTTAAAATTGTCCATTTCCTATTTTCTTGACTTTTTCTAATTTAAATAAACTCATTTATTTAAAATTTCCCACTTTCTAATTTCCTCCAAAAAAATAATTAAATTAATTATTTACTGTCATCGATTGCTTTTCCCCTTTTTTGGATTAAAGTTTATTTTTAATTCAAAGGAAATCATCATTACCTAAATCCAAAATCAAGTAATTTCTATTATTATTTGATTTTTCGGATTTCTCTTTTTTTGTGTCAATCTTATTTCTTGTCAGATGCATTGTCAACCCTTGACTTGATTTTCTAAAAATCAATCTTGTCCACTCATTTTAAAATTTAACCTACTATTACCCTAACCCTAATTACGGGTTGTCATAATGAATCTTGTCCATTGATTCTAGGGCTTTGTTAGTATTTAATCTTAGTCATTCATTCAAAATTGCATTTCCTATAAAATGGCATTTTTGATCTCATTTTGCTCACTTCATATCTTGCAAACTTATGCTCTTGCAATCTTAGGAATTCTTGTTTTAGTCAATCTCATACTCTTGCATTTCTTGTCATTTTGTCATAGGATTATTTACATTTTGTTTGGCATAATTTAGACATAGCTTTTATGCTTAATAGTTGCATAATAACATAGTATTGCATGTAGTCATTTTAAATCCCTCAATATTTACTTAGGGCTTGTCTTTCTCATTGGATTTTCCACATCAAATTTGAGGGAAACACACATTTTTAGCAATTGGAGAAGGGCTATGGAGGTAATTCATGGAGGTTTTGAGGACTATTTTTTATAATTGTTCTTATTTATGCATTTTCCTCCATTGTTCTTCATAGTTAGCAAGGGTTTTATGTTTGTGCATGATTATAAACTAACCCATAAAATTTCCTCAGTTACAGATTCCCTTATTCTTATCTCCAATAATCTAGTTTTCTGAGTGGTTTCTTTGTACATACCTTGGGGTTTTAGTTGTAGTTGTTGAAGCCTCCTTTGTCTCTTCTTCTTCTTTATTATCCTTTTCTCCTTTGTCATCTAAGCCATCTAATTCATATTCAATATTCCTATCAAGATTTCTTTGAACATCTTCATCTACTTTCACATTCACACTTTCAACTCTCTTGTTCAGTCTCTTGTTGTAACACCAATATACTTTTTTCTTCTTGTAGAGAGTAACCCCAAAAAATAATAATGTCATTTCCATCAGCTCTATTGTCCAAACTTTCTAGGATTATTCCTCATCTTAGAATGTAGCATTTTATTAATTTTTGAATTACTTTCTTTGTGGGAGCTCTTCAGCACCATAGCTCATCTGATGTCTTCCATCGTCCTCTAAAACAATACTTTGTTAAGAGTGTAAATTTTGTGTGTGTATTGCTTCTCTCCTAGTACACCTTTGGTAAACCACTTCATTGATCATTGTTCTAGCTACTTCTTGAACTATCCAGTTCATTCTTTCCACTACGCCATTCTATTAAGGTGTTCTAGCGGCAAATAGTTGTCTTTTGATGCCATGTTTTTCATAGAATTTGTTGAATTCATCATAAGTAAACTATCCTCCTCTATCAGATCTTAAACACTTGATTCTCTTGTCAACTTCATTCTCAACTCTTGCCTTGAAAATATTCAATTTTTTTAAAGCCTCTGATTTTTCTCTTAAAATTAGTCTGATTTAGGATCTAGACTAATTGCATAATTGAATGCTTAACTTAAACAATTTAATGGAAACTCAAAAACAAGTGTACATTATTGAAATTATGCTTTAAAAATCAAGGTGATAACCAGAATGTGAGAGAGAAGAAGAGAGAAAGTGAAAACAATCTGATAATGGAGTTCGCCACAATCATGACTACATCTCTGGGTCCGCTCCAATGGAGTGAGACTGATGCAATTATTCCTCCAGAAACTCAGTTACAATTTTCGGCATAGCCTCCCCTTGGATTACAAAGAAATCTGAAAATGCACTTCCAAAGTGCGTGGGAACAAGCTTCTCCAAAAGCATGAAGTTACAATAGGATTTCTCCAAGGAAGAAAAATCCCAACTCTCCACTTACAAAAATCACCTCCAAAATTCCTTACAAAAATAATTAGCTAAAACACACTTACAAACTCTCACCCATTTACCCCTTTTTATACACCAATTTTACCCAATTTGGTGTATAACAACTTGATTTACAATCTCCCAAATTTACATGTAAATCCAAAAGAAATCCCCCCGTTACATAATAAAATCTCTTCAAGATAAATAATGAAGGGCCCTTATAATTTTGGGCTTACAAAGGAAAATAATAATCCCTATAATTTTGTTTTGATAACTCTTACGGGATTATTTATATATTTTCAAGAAGATCTTTTAAATTTTATCCCTTGAAAATAATCCCATTGCTATCTTATAGGAGATTATCCCTTTTGAATAGGGGTAATAATAATTAAAAAAGGGTTTAAAATCCCTTAAAATAAGGATTCCATGAAAATAGGTTTTTTTTTAAAAATAACATAGAAAGCTTTTAAAACAAAACTCATGGCTTTAAAATAGGGTGGCTTTAATATGGGCTTTAAGATAGGTGGAGATCCTTTAATATAGGAGAGCCCACATTTATTAAAAGAAAGTGGCATTTTTAATTATTTTTTTATTTGTTTTATATATTTTATTATTATTATTATTTTTTTATAAAAATAATATGCCACCTTTTGCCAATAATGGCTTGCCACGTGGAGGGGTGAGATGATGCCATATCAAACTTTCATTCACCAGTCAAAGACTTTGGAGTGATGTGTCTGCTGACTGGATTGATGATGTGGCGTTGACTGGACTGCCACGTGTCCACACATGATTGGCCGACTTTGACTTCTCGTAACTTGGGCAAACAAACTCCAATTTTGATGAAACAAATGTCATTGGAAAGCTTGCGATGAGCTCTTTGCATTGACACCAGTCTTGACCACTTTTGACAACTTTGATTTTTGACCTTTTTCTGACTTGGGTCTGTGTTGA